>BQNB010082989.1:0-29162 GCA_026074375.1 Tanacetum coccineum
TTTGAGAAAATGTCACATCGGTTCAAATAAGACTCCGGATAAAAATTGTGTCCAACAAACCAACCTCATTTTGAGTTCATATTCTGGTCATATGTACGTTTTTCTTATTATAAATATACACATTTGTTGAAGAAAACGGCGCCGTTTTGAGTTTGCTACAGTAACGGGCTCCTCCATTTTGGGCCAGCATATTTTTTTTTTTTTTTTTTAATTTGTATGCACAAAGTAAGAGTTAAAAAAAAACCCATATAGCAAAAAAAAAACAACACTTTAAACATGAGGCCCAACACATAAGCCATATAAAAAAAATTACTACAAAAACGCAGTCGTTTTGACTGTGGGCCGTTTGCTACAATAACGGGCTCCCCCATTTTGGGCCAGCCCGTTTTTGGTGTTTTTTTTTTTTTTTAATTTGTATGCACAAAGTAGGAGTTAAAAAAAATATTACAAAAGTTCTGATTTATTCAGATAAAAAAAATACCCGCGGAAATATCTTCGATACCTAATAACTTTAAAATAACCGATATGGTCACAAACGTACAACCCATTATATTAAAAAAAACCATATAGCAAAAAAAACACTTTAAACATGAGGCCCAACACATAAGCCGTATAAATTTATTTTTTTACAAATATACACATTTGTCGAAAAACTAGCCTAAAATTCGCATAAAATGTGGCCCAAAGTAAAAAAAAAATACAAAACGGTCCCTCAACTTTTAACTATTTACGATTTTATTACAAAAAAAATCCCGTAAAAAAATTAACAAAAAAAACACGTCAAGTTTTTATTGTTCACAACTTTTTTACATTCATCGGCCCACAAAAAAAGATATCGAACCGTCCTAAAAAAAGAAAATATTCGGGAAAAAATTAGCCCGTCCCAACGAAAAAAAAAATTTAAAAAATTTTTCCTGAATTGTATAAAAAAAGGAAATATCCGGGAAAAAATTAGCCAAAAAAAACCCCAAAAATAGCCTAAAATCTAGCCCAAAGTAAAAAAAAATAAATAGCAAAACAGACCCTACCTTAAACTATTTACGATTTTCCTTACAGCAAAAATTCCCGTAAAAAAAATTTACAATCCGTCCCCAAAAAAGAATAATATTCGGAAAAAAATAGCCCTTCCCAACAGCAATTTTTTTTTTTCGCTGCCGAATCATACAAAAAAAAGAAAAATATTAAAAAATTAGCCATTTTGGGTTGTTTTTTGTTTTTGTTTTTTTTTTTTTTTTGCTGCCATAACGCATCGCCCAAAAAAAACCCCCCGAAACGTAAAAAAAAATATTATTCGGGAAAAAATTAGCCCCGCCGCAACGCGCGGGTTCTTTTGCTTGTATATTACACATTCAGTGACTAATACACTGTCGTTTGGACAGTGGGCCCGGTGCTACAGTAACGGGCTCCCATTTTGGGCCAGCCCGATTTTGGTTTTTTTTTTTTTAATTTGTATGCACAAAGTAGGAGTTAAAAAAAATATTACAAAAGTTCCGATTTATTCAGATAAAAAAAATACCCGCGGAAACATCTTCGATACTAAATAACTTTAAAATAGTCGATATGGTCACAAACGTACAACCCATTATACTAAAAAAAACCATACAACAAAAAAAACAACACTTTAAACATGAGGCCCAACACATAAGGCATATAAAAAAATTATTACTAATATACACATTTTTCGACATTACACATTCAGTGACTAATACACTGTCGTTATGACAGTGGGCCCGGTGCTACCGTAACGGGCTCCCATTTTGGGCCAGCCCGATTTTGGGTTTTTTTTTAAAATTTTTATTTGTATGCACAAAGTAGGAGTTAAAAAAATATTACAAAAGTTCCGATTTATTCAGATAAAAAAATACCCGCGGAAACATCTTCGATACCAAATAACTTTAAAATAGTCGATATGGTCACAAACGTACAACCCATTATACTAAAAAAAAACCCATACAACAAAAAAAACAACACTTTAAACATGAGGCCCAACACATAAGGCATATAAAAAAAATTATTACTAATATACACATTTGTCGACAAAATAGCCTAAAATTCGCATAAAATGTGGCCCAAAATCTGGCCCAAAGTAAAAAAAATAGCCCAAAATTAGCTTGAAATCTGGCCCAAAGTAAAAAAAAATACAAAACGGTCTCTCAACTTTTAACTATTTACGATTTTCTTACACAAAAATTCCCGTAAAAAAATTTACAAAACCGTCATAAAAAAAGAAAATATTAAAAAAAAATACAAAACGGACCCTCACCTTTTAGCCCATCCCAACGCAATTTTTTTTCCCCGAATCATACAAAAAAAGAAAGTATTAAAAATTAGCCCCGCCATAACGCATCGCCAAAAAAAAACCCCGAAACGTAAAAAAAATTATTCGGGAAAAAATTAGCACCGCCGCAACGCGCGGGTTCTTTTGCTTGTTATACATATTAGGTGTTTTGCTATGATGATTTATTTTGGGGTTTTTGTTTATGTGAAGCTTCATTCAGGTTCTTGGTGTTGATTCTTAATTATTGTTTTGTATTATATAACAGATTTTTTAATGCACGCCAACTGTTTGATGAAGTACTTGAATGAAATAAAAGATTTAAAGGTTTGAATTTTATATAAATATAATCATATGTGTACCTTAGATGATTTGATTATGTAGGTGTTGATTGACTTTTGATTTTTGATTTTTAGGATTGTATATGTGGTGAAGTTGCGAAACAAAAAATTCTTCAAGATGAAAGGTCTGCATCTTTTCTTCAAGCTCAGTTTTAATTTTTGTTTTATTCAATAATCTGGTGTCTATGTGTTTTAAAACAATATGTATTTAAATCGTTTGTCGAGCATTATTTGTTGATTGTCAGTGTTGTGCCCGATGCGTTAAATAAATGAAGTGCTCAAAAGTTACAACCCCAAGCACACTCGCTTATGGTTTTGTTCAAAATTTGAGTTTCAGTGGGGTGTTTGGATTAGCTTATGTACAGATTACGTATCACATTACTATCGCTAATAAATGTCCAGTAGGCCAGGCTCATGTGCCCAGGCTCCTTCTGTAATAGAGAGGAAAGCAGGAAATGACAAACAAAAAGTAATTTTGAACTTCAAGTGTGTCTTCAGTTTTTCAATTATATGCTTCATGAACTACAACAGAACTTTTAAAAATGATAACACGACACCATTTTTTCAGGTTTGAGGTGCCTTCTGGAATGCCGATGTTTACATATATTAACTCGGTCACTATTCGTGTTTTGTACATTAAACACTAACTACCATCGTGAGAGATCAACGAAATAGAGATCGAGATCAGATTTTTTGGGAAAGACTAAGCTTGGTCATTCGAGTTATAACAATAATAAGAGGTAAATAGTTTTGTTTTAGATTTCAAATTAATGTTTTTTAGGTATTAAAGATGTATACAAGGGTCTAGATGATTGGGTTCTAATGTACTCTTGCTTAATATCATATCGAAAGCTAAGATGTAAAGTATTAAGCTAATAGTTGGTTTTGAGGCTGCATACCACTGTTTTTAATCAATACGGATAATATTCATTTGTTAAAAATATAACTAGGAAGTTCGAGCTACATAGTAGAAGATATTTCCCAAACAAAATAAGATATGACTAACAACGCTATATCCGAGACTTTGAATTTAGTAGTGGTCTTGCCACGCTTATTGTCTTTTTGAGTTTCAGTTCTAAAAATCAAATAACTAGCTACTGTACAATGTTGTTTTGGGTTTGAGTATTTGTGATAACGTAGTTAGGGAATTCCAACTGACAAAAGTGACATTATTCATGAATTAAGCGGCCAAGGAGTGAAGGAGGCTATCATTTGTATTCCTATAATGTACATATGTTAGAAGTTGTATATAGGGCGGATTTGGCTTTTATCTTGATTTGTATCCTTTTCTTTCATGTTTATGCATGTTGGTGAAATATTGTTTAAATGGAAATGGGTGTCAATGTCATGAACAAAACAACACTTGCACAAAGTGAATTGCATGAAAATATTGAACATGAGGACTTACGTCGTCGATAGGTCAAGGTGATCGACCTATGTTCACGACTTTTCAATGTCGATATGCTTATACATACATACAAGTTCGTTTATATATATCTTTCATCCATTCTCGCTAAGCAGAGCCATTACAAATGGCGTGTTTAGGATTGCTTTTATAAGTTCTTTTTTTTGGGTAAAGTTTTATTAGTTCTTACTACATTGATTTAAAACAGTATTTAGCAGTTTTGAATGGTTAATGGAATTAGGGAACCTGTTCATATATTATTTTTTTTAACATGTAAATTCGAGGTTTAACAACCTTAACATATTCTCATCTTTTTAACATATCAGTTCCAAGTTTAGCTATAAGATAAAAACATTAATAATATATAACAGCTTGGTTAATAAGTGTCTTTTCCTCCGAATCACGTCTGGAATTGGAGGCGAAATCAATGAAGGTAATCACTCTTAATTAAGCCACCTGGGACAGCTAGGAAGTGAGAGGAGCCGGCAAAGCCAGTTAGCCCAACGTCACTTAAAAACAACATCCAACAGCCCCGCTAGATGTGATTAGCGCCTTAAGATTTCTCTGGTACAGGTTAGCTTTGTCCACCAGTTTGTGTACTACATAAATTTTAGATGACACATTAATAATGCCTAATAGAATTCGAACTAAAAAATAATAGAATTTGAGTATATTACAATGTCTAATTAATAAATCGCTATGTACCTGCGTATTTAGTATTAGTCGAGATGTTTTGTAATTTAGTACACTACAAGTATATTCCAACTGAAAGTTACCCTTATGCCTATTGTTATCATTAGAAATATATCAGTATACCCATAGATACTAATGTCCCTATACCAGTTGATTAGGAAAGGAAAGCCACTTTCATTGGCGACAATTCTTAAAAGAAAGTGCAACTATGATTTTTGAAAGCCCAATAAAGAAACAGGTACATAGAGTATACTCTTAGGTTAACATAACTTGCTATTTCAGAATGATAAACATGTCACTTCATATGTATAGATTGGTCTTTCTGCTGTCAGGTGCTACTATTCTCACCTTTAAAAAGTTCAGCTTAGGATTTCAGAGTATTTGAGGCTAATAAAGAAACACGTAAATGCCTTTTTCACGAGTTAGTTAGATTGACATATTTGTGCATCGGCTGGATTTTTAGAAAATGTGAAGTTGTGTCACCTGAACAAGTAAGAAACCTAATGAACTAACTCACGTAAATGTCAAAATGGCTTTTTCCTACAAAACATGCAAAGAATGAAATATATGTTGGTTCATGTAAAAAAATAAGAGAACTACAACCAATAATGATAGGTGTAGTATGTCAGGATTAGAAACTACTGCCTAATAAAATTTGTAAATCAGTGGTTCTAAATATGTAACTGAATATGATGTATTTACTTCATAGATATGTAACTGAATATGATGTATTTACTTCATAGCTTTTGAGACTTTTATACATGTAATATCTTTATATAGCCGATTATAATTAGCATTGTGCATCTCTATATTCAAAGCACTTCTCATTACTTTTGTAATTTTGCTTTCTTTTTCTTAGTGTAAAGTGTTGTCTGCAAGATTGGTTTGCATCTAAGACTAATAGTATAACATGAAGGAATATCTAGAGATTCCATGGGCAAGCTTTTCATTTGAATACTGACAAGTTATTTGCTTTTTGGATTGTGGTAATGATCATTAATTGATTGGTTCTGAGCTTATGGTAGTAGTACATTGTTAAAATTGCAGTGCTAAAATGCAAATCCTTCTGAGCTTATGGTAGTAGTACATTGTTAAAATTGCAGTGCTAAAATGCAAATCCAAACACCCCTTTTAAATGATTACTGTTTCTCTGAAATTAGTGTTGTTTTGATTGGTTATAACTCTCATGTAGGATACACTCTTAGCAGCTTCTGGCATTAATTCAGAAACTTACTTAATTGTCCCTCATGTCATTGATAGGATTGTTTATGTACTCTGCAGTCCCAATCAAGCGAAAGAACCTGCTATGCTTCAACACACTGTTCAAGGACAACCATGAGGTCAAAATGAGGCAGCAACTGCTCAAGGCCAACGAAGCGTTGTTCAAGGACAACCAAAGGCTTATGTATGACTTCTTAACGGTGGCAACTGTTGGATGATTAAACTACTGACTTAATTGCCATGAATTTAATCTGTTATGGTGGTCATGTCTTTTATCATTTGATGTTTATTTTTTTATTTAAGAGGCATTTGCACAATGTCCATTTTTCATTTTTTGTTTCATCAGTGGATTTTCTTCAAGGCGAGGGAAACGCAAAGCCGATTCTGACCATTCACATTTCTTTCCAATATGTCATGAATTTGCTACGCAATTTGTTAGTCCACAAGTTTTCAGTGAACGTACATATACCGGCGTCGGTACCTCTGTTACGCGCCTGGATCCACTTCTACCGACTAAAATCGGCTCCAGCTATTGAATCAATTTTCTGTTATAGTTTCGTGCAGCGAAACACACATGAATCTACTTTTGTCTCAGTGTCGTTTGCTCCGTTCAACCATAAAAAAAAATTGGCCCGCGCTCCGCAGCGAAGAGCGGGCTAAAAACTTTGTTAACTTTTAACATTAAAAAAATTAATCAAAGTTTGCTAAATATTTTAACATTTTATATCAAAGTTACATTATATCAAAAAATAAACACATGTTTTATTTGTTCAGAATAAAAACGCATATACCACTTTTCATTTGAGGTATGTGATGTCTCTTTTTGTATATGTATGTGTGTATAGAGAATAACCGTAACAGTAATCGATTGAATGTGATATGTGATTCATTATGGTGTTAATGGTAGAAATTAGAGTTAAATTTGGGGATTTAGGGTTTGAAGATGTATAAACCTTAATTTTATTGATTTAACCGTTGTTCGGTTCAATTTGATGTGATATGAGATTGATTATGGTGTTGATTTTATGAAATGTTAGGGATATTTAATTGTTAAAATGAGGTTTAACTGTGTAGAATTACTTTTCTGCGAAATTCCTAGCTTAGTTGTGCGTGTTTGACTGTGCACGCCAAGTGTTCGACGAAATGCCTCATTTAGTAAATTTATGTTCTGTTTTGGTGTAGAACTATATATAGTTTTCTGTTAAGTATATATTGTTGTCATCAATAACAGTAGAACTATTAGGCGTGCTGAATATTTTTTATGACAAAGTCTGAGAATATTTCAATAGATCCACAATATGTAAGTAGTATAGGAAACTGTGTCAAGGAATCAATCCAGCAAAGTCATGAAATGTGCGAATCAATCAAGGTTTGTAACATATCACAGTGTTTCAGTGCGAATCAATAGGATAACTGTTAGTGTCATTTTTTTGACCTTTTCATGTTTTCTATCCAAATATTATAAGTATC
This sequence comes from Tanacetum coccineum, assembly GCA_026074375.1. Taxonomy (NCBI): domain Eukaryota; kingdom Viridiplantae; phylum Streptophyta; class Magnoliopsida; order Asterales; family Asteraceae; genus Tanacetum; species Tanacetum coccineum. The sequence goes on from BQNB010082989.1 coordinate 7,406, forward strand.
TTCTTTTAGATGAGGCTGACCATTACATATGACCGTCTTTATAAGTGTAGAGTGGTCCTGACATAATGACAGAGGATACATGGGGTGTGAACTACCAAGCTTTGCGAGACATTTTTCAATTATCCAAGGAAGGAAGGTCTCTATAATGTATGGGGTTGGAATGCAAATGATTGAAACATACAATGAACAAGTGAGAGATCTCCTGGTTATTGACGGCTCTAACATAACATATCCTTTCAAACTTTTGTATTCATCATTTCGCATTGCATTTCCTTCTGAGTCTACTCTACTCTTAATCTTTGTTTCACCTTGCCAACTAACACATTGGATCTAAGAAATAATTCCCAACTGAATGGTCTGAATGCTCCTAATGTGCCATTGGTGCTTGATAAATGTACTAAGGATGTTTATGATCTGACGAGAATCGGCCATAGAATTCATGCAGTTGGCGCTACTGCTTTAAATGAACGCAGCATCCGCTCTCACAGGTAAACTTTCTTTATTCTTCTGTCTTAGAGTTGGCTTCTTTGAAGTGGGCCGTTTAGCTTATTTGTATACTCGAAACTTTCAATAAAAAATTCAGCTAAAAGGAAGGAGTCAACTTTGTTAAATGGGTGAGAGTAGCCAACACCTATTTTTAATGCACACAATCTTGTGACTTATTTTACTAAATGATTTAACACTATCAGTTATAAAAAAGTATAACAATACCAGACCCTGCTAACATGTCCGGTTCTAACTTGAATCAATTTTGACCCGTCATCTGTATTCTACGAAATTTAGAGCATTAATGATTCTTAATGGTTAAACTGGTGAGGTTATATTGGGTAAACAACCACTCGCTCCACCCATGCATTCTTAATGGTCTTACTTCGGTACTGTTTGGAGTTTAGGATTATGACTCTTTTGGGTTATGGATGAGTTTATGAACTTCTTTTTTCGCATACCAACAATCAATGATATATCGAGTTCCATTTATGCTTTTATGGTTTTGTTACATATTTAAAATTTTACGCTTTATCCCATTTAGATATCCAAAACTGGTATTTCTAATCTTTTTGATTTCAAATTAGTTATAATGTTTGGTGGAAGTATGCATTGTTTCTAATACAGTTACATGTGTGTCCAAGATGTTGATGGCAGCTTGGTTCCAGTGGGTAAATCGCCTCAGTTGGAACCCGCATTTACATCTAATTATCAAGTTCCTTCAAAACAGGTGGATACGTTTATAATTTTCTTATTCCAGTTTCAAATTGTCATATGCTTTTCGCACATTCACAATATTAATGGGAATGGGTTTGTGTTGCAGATGAGGATTTCGATAAGGGCTTCTAAATCTTCTGAAGGTATGTCTATGCAGTCTATAGGGGTGTTTTGATTTTACTGTCCAAAGCGTTGTTTGGTTGTTTTCTAAAGTGTCGTTGAAAAAAAAAATCATGGCTTGCTTATTATTCTTTCTGTTTTCGGGTAATATATGCATACGCAAAGGAATTTCGGTCGTTTTATTTATCACAATCGTAAACCCATTGGCATATAAAACAGGTTAGTAAAGATATAAGCACAATGGTTAGTATTGAAGGTAGCGTAATGGGTCAAAACCAGTTCTTTTTGGTATAGTGATTGACATAAATAGGTTTCGTATGCACTATGGGTAGTTTGGACAGAACCTATTTCAGGGGCTGTTCGGACATAGAAGTCTTTTGGGGCCTGTTTGGTTGTTATTGTAGGGTATGTCTGAAAAAATTTAAGAAATGTTTTATGGTTGAAAAAATGTAGGGAATGTTTTATGCAATTTTATATTCCCATAAATTAGTATAGGTCTTTCATGGGAACTCGAGCAAATGACTAATATCAAACCTTATTGGCATCCTAAGACGTGAAGGTATTACTCTAAGCTTCTGTTGAGATTTCTAAGAGAACCCTATGAATTTTTTCGATTTAGTGTTAATTTTTTTTAAAAACATCGATTTTTCCTAAATGTATCTTAAATGCACCCGGTCTATCGAAAAGTGTTTCTAGAGTTACGGTTCAAAAAAATTTGTGCACCCGGTTATATTTGGTCCTGGTTCCGTCCCTACAGTTAAAATGCGTATGATTTAAAGACTATACAAAATGTGTGATCATTTGGTGTGGTTACCTCGCTTTGATACGTAACTTAATGTTCCTTTGGTTTAGATTATTGTAGTTAAAAAATTTCGATGTAACTTTTATCAAGTGTACATAAGCTTTAACATTCATATAAGGAATTATTATGGCTTATGCTAAATGATAGGAACCATTTTTTACAAGCATCGACTATCTATTCTATAAAGTGATTTTATTTACCTTTTATACTCCCATTTATATTCTTCCAAAAAATTCTTAAAGCTAGCCGCCCATCGGGCGGGCCTTGAGGCTAGTCAATTATATATCTGAATTATCGTTTCTATATGAAACAGAAAAGGAGACAAGGGAAAAAAGTGACTGCAATTGACAACTATGATATTGCACATTATTGTGAGAAAAAGGAAAAAATGGTTAGCGAGGAGGCTGCTGCGGTTTTGGTATGCTCTGCTACTATGTACTTCGTTTAGAGTTTGAAATTTACTTTCACTAATTAATTGATACCACTTACCCCTGAAAAGAGACATCTATTACTGTGAGAAGCAGTGTTTGACGCACCAGTAGAAAAAAAAGTGTGTTTGCGAGAGAGAGATAACACAGTTTTGAAAGAGCTGTTTTTTTGCCAATGTGATCCCAAACAAAGTTTAATTTGATTAACGGGTGACACATTCTATAATATAGAGCATTTAGATCTTTAAAAATGAAGCCTAAATGCTATAAATAAAGGCCACAATATTGGTGTCATTTAGTATAGCTCAATATAAATTGAATTTACTGTAGTTTAGAATATCACTAGCAAATTTATAACTAATGTAACTGTTAAATGGACTAACTAAAATATAATGAAATTTAGAATTTGCTATAAGTCTTAAAGGATCAATGGTGTTTGAGGTGTTGTTTGGGTAACTGTGTAACACAATGGTTATGATAGTAGGAGACTTTATAGTATACCATTAGATTTGAACAAGATCTGCTCCAGTCTTGAGCAGTGTGTATCGTGGATCTCATATAAACTTGTTTATAATTACTTCAATCTAGCAGTTCGGAACATGTAGTATTACAAAACTGCAAAACATTATAAATGAGCTTCTAGTTGCGATTTTGTGGTTTGTAGCTGTGCATATTATATCCTGATCAGGATTGCATTAAAATATAGGAAACCTGGTCTAACGAAATAGTCAAGTGATAGTGGTAACTGGAAAATGCCTAAGAACTGAAGAACCTAATAAAGATTCCCATTTTCCCATCACATTTGGTGCATTATCTATAATAGTATTGGTATTTCTTCTAGATGATCGTGTTTAATAATGTCTTGCTTAACCTGGTGATGTTTGACTGGACCATCTACCATAAGATAAAGAATTTACAACTACAATAATAAGTTTTTTATAACATTTTTTTAATAAAATTGTAACAGTATATGAAATTTTGTTGTTTCTGTAATTTGATAACCAGGTCTGAACATCAAATTTGTACTTTTATAGTGCCTGAAGTTCAGGGGCGTAATTATTTTCAGCAGCTTTAGAGGAAAAGTGAAAGAAGTCACGGTGGAGCAAGATGAAATGAAGAAATGTATGGTATTAATGATGAAAGAGATAAAACATTTGTCAGAATTGGTGTCTGATAAATCTGTAAGTAAACAGTTTCCCTATTTAATAAATAGCAAGCTGTTAACATAGCTTCAGCTCAGAACTTTGACTCAGACCAGAGTAGGACAACATGGAACTAACCATTTCTTTCAGCACTCTGTTCTTCCTTTCAGATATATCATTTTTTTTGTGGAGTATAGGGGGCAGACGTTTCATGGATAATACCAACAGACTGAAAATACAGAGTATCTATGTACTCACCTCCCCTATCAGTCCTGAATCTTTTGATCAGAGACCCTTGTTGTAATTCAACTTCAGTTTTGAATACTTTGAATTTATCTAATGCTTCATCTTTTAAATGTAATAAATAAACATAGCAAAACCTAGAGGCGTCATCAATAAATGTCACAAAGTACCTTTTGTTCCCTAATGAAGGAGTAGCATGCAGATCATAGAGATCACTGTGAATTAATTCCAAAACTTCAGTTTCATGTTTTACATTTTGAAATGGTTTCTTAGTGATTTTATTTAGCATGCAAGTTTGACACTTTTCAGTGTCCATGTCAAAAGCAAGGATTAACCCATCCTTGGACATATATTGCATCCTCTTAAAGTGAACATGGCCCTGTCTAGCATGCCATAAGATTGAATCATTCAGTTTAGAGGTTGACATGAAGGCTGAACCAATATTTTCAGAGACAATATTAAGCCTAAACATATGATTACTCAGATAACCAAAACCAATAAACACACCATGTTTAGATAACACAAATTTATTTGATTCAATCACTTGTTTATAACCATAATTATTCAAAACACTACTAGAAACTAAATTCTTCCTTATATTAGGAACATGTAAAACATTCAAAAAAGAAACAACTTTTCCAAAACTAAACCTAAGATCTACACAACCACGTCCATGCACAAGGGTTGTTGACTCATTTCCCATGTGAAGAATAGATCCATCATTTAGCAACTCATAAGTCTTGAACCAGCATCTATCTTTGCACACATGCACAGTTGCTTCAGAGTCAACCCACCATGCAACATCATCATCTTGCACAAAGAAAGCCTCTGATACATATGTAACATAATAAATCTGATGGGATTTATTAAACATACTCTGACCTTTTAGAGGGTTAGAAGAACCATGCTCTGATCCCTTTATGCTTGATCTATTGGCTCTGTTTCCAACATTACTACCCTTGCAATCCTTTTTCAAGTGTCCAGGTTTCCCACAATTCCAACAAGTAACTTTTGGTTTCTTGTTAGGATTAGCTCTGGTATCATGATGCTTACGCTTACCCTTGTTGTCATTGTACTTGGAGGAGTTGTTATGCTCCACCATATTGACAACTGAAGGACCAGCAACATTGTTGCCCTTTGGCTTGTCATTATCCTGAGCTCTGAGGGACTCCTCAATGCGCAGATGACTGCCCAACTCAATCAGAGTTAATTCCTCCTTCAAATGTTTCAAGGTGTGCTTGAAATCTTTCCATGAAGGGGGAAGTTTGTCAATGATACATGAAACCTTTATGGATTCATCCATGTTTATATTGTGTTGTGTAAACCTTCCAAGTATTCCAAGAAGTTTATTGTATTGTTCCAAGACTGGTCTTGAATCAGTCATTTTGTAATTTGTGAAATTACTAACAAGGAACTTCTTACTTGAGGCATCCTCAGCCATATATTTGGCTTCCAAGGTATCCCATAGTTCTTTAGAAGTTTCAACATATTGGTAAACATCAAACAAGGAATCAGACATACCATTAAGGATTAAACCTCTGCAGACATAATCATCATTGTCCCATTTGGCCTTCTTCCTGACTTGTTCCACAGTTGGATTCTCACCACCATCCTCTGGCGTGGGAGTAGACAGTACATACACCACACTCATGCTGGAAAGCATAAAGTGCATCTTCTTCTGCCATCTCCTGAAGTCCACCCCTTCAAACTTTTCCAGTTTGGCAAAGCTTGAAGCCATGTGTTTTATTGCAACAGCAGCCATCGATTATCACAAAATAGTTTACTTTGATTGTGAGTGGTGTGAGCCCAGAAAGGGTAGAGATAATCAATGACCTAACTACGTACCAAATGAATAGTTACCGGATATCAATTGGAATTGTGTAATCACTTTCCAAAGTAAACTATTCGACCCTAATGCCTGGGTATCACGAATATCTACTTGGGATAAGACCAAATGTGTGTTCTTGTTTGAGGCAACAATCAAGAACCCTGCGCGTCCAAGTGTTTTAGTTTATGTGTATGATTCGTGTATTTTTGTATATCTCACAAGTAGTATGTGACCTCCTTTATATAGGAGAGTACTCAAGTCCTTGGTCAAGGAATTATGAGAGATTATAGGAGATATAATCTCTTCCATAATTAGAATCCTTGATTTCAGGAATTAGTGGTTAATCATGACCATAATTATCGTGGTCAATAAACGTGTTTACTACTTACCATAAGAACTGGTCAAAGTAGTTATAAGTCCTTGAATTCTATCCAAAGGGTTTTCCATTTAGTGTCCTGAATCATTAGCTAGCCCGCTGATGGTTCAATACTGAAACAACCTCTGACGAGCTAACCTGCTCAGGATACTTCCTCTGGTGGATTACTCTCTGATGGTATCCTTCAACTTACTCAGTGAGTTTCAAAGCTGAAGCCATCAGAACATCCTTCAGTCCAGAGTCTCACTCCCAGAGGAGTTAACTCACTGAAGTTCATCGGCGACTAGAATTCCCTTAACCACTATCTGAGTCAGGGTGTTCAGGGACCTCTGGGTGTACACTCCGTACCTCCACCCCAGATACCGGCATGAACAAATCCCAACAATTGAACTAAATTTCCAACAAAACTTTCGTTACTTGAAAAACTATATAAAAGTAAACCATGACAAGCATATACAAAACCAATTTCTTTTCGTATGGTGTTTCTGGGTGTTCAAAAATCATATTCTCGGGTTTTTGTTTTGAGTTTGTATGTAGCTAGCTTTAAATGTCAAAATTGTTTCACGTTGAAAAATAGCCCGTCACCGTCCACATACCTAATGAATCCCATACTCGCATATGAATGGAGAAGCATTTGAGGAAATACGTAGATTTCATAAATAACGCGACTGTTAAATGATATGAACCAAATTGAGAAGCTTTATTGATAATCAACAAACATGAAAAACAAAGAAAATACCCCCCTCCAGTAGGCTTTTCCAAGTCTGCAGGCCGATTCTATTCCAAATGATTGGTTCCATTCAGAAGCCGATAAGGGTTTGAAGAAGAAACCATTATGTTCAAAGTGAGAATGAATCTTAAATTGTATTGAAATCACATGTTGCATTCTTAATAATTCAATTCAGTTACTTTCTGTTCTTGATGGGTACTCGAGTATATCTTTTCTTATCTGATATTGAGTTTGATTCAATTTAACTTCATTTGAAATTGGTTACAAACGGCTGGTAAGGCAAGGAACAATGTTTTCTGTCTAATTCAGTTTATGAACGAATGTTATATGTATTGTAAACTTTATTAGTTATAAGTAAGCATTTTCTTAAAAAAGAAATATCTGTTTTGCAGGATGGGTTTGGAGAGAAATCTAACTGCCTCGCAAACTGAAATATATAGTAGAATACACTGTCTTTGCACGGCGTCTGTTTACGAGTAGAATAAGCTATCAGACATGATGTATTCATGGTACGGTACGTATGCTATTATTCTAGTTTTTTCAAACAAGTTTAGAAATTTCATATATATTTGTGTCAATGTAAGAGCTACAAATGGTGGAAGAGGGTCTTTATTTTCTTGAACAATAACTAAAAATGAAATGGGTCGAAAGGGTAGAAAGTTGTCAAGGCCCGAGACTGTTAAAATATATGTTTCTGTACATTCCGTAAAGTAATTTATTATTGGGTCTATCATAGGAAAGATATCTCTTAGAGGTAACAGAAGCAACTTATAACCCATGGTATTAGATCATTTATTGTTACATCAAGCATAAACAAAGTACATTGATGGACATGGCCAAACAGATGTCCGTTATTTCATTGCATAAAACACACCGTATCAAAGCAGAGCATGTTGAGTCAAGATGACTAGTAAACTTCAGGGTGAGCAATGGCATATGCCTCGTGGGCATGAAGGTGTTCTTAAAAGAGTTCTTTGAATTGGTTATGAAGTTCTTCAGTTGGTTTAGAATCACCTTTGACTTAAAGTCGCACTGTCCTTGAATACAGCTCCTCCATCAGCAGAAGGAACGAGTTTAAAATGATGAGTGGCTGAGTCTAGTCCCATCAAAGCAACCTTCAAAAACCGTGTAGGTAGCGCTAAAGTTGCGTGCGTCAATGGCATCAATCTTGCACTTTGCAGATGTGAATGGGATGGCTGTGTACATGCGTTAAACGTAGTTTAAGATAAGGGATTATAGTTAATTAGCATTAAACGTAGTTTACCTGCTTATTTAATATACTTACCATCACCGTATGTAGTCCTCTTGATGCTTCCAACACCACCATCACCTTTGATGAGATCGATGGATTTGTAAGCTTGAGGTTCGATCTTAGGTGCTAGGGTGTCGAAGTCCAGACACAGCTTGAAAAGTTTATCAGCAGGAAGTGAAGAAGAAACTTCAAATTCACGGGTAATGACAGACATTATCAACTATTTTTTGAGAACTTATATATGTGTAAAAAGATAGAATGAGTTTTTGTTGTGATGAACTATGAGTGAACACACATGTATTTATAGGGTTTGAGTCCAGTATTTGAGAACTCATTTTCTAAGACCGGCTTATCTAGAGATACCTTTTCTTTATCAGAGAATAATTTGTGTTAGTGGTTTGAGTCCAGTATTGGCTTATCAGGGAATAATTTGCCGTCTTATCTAGACATACCTTTTCTTTATCAGAGAATAATTTGTGTTAGTAACCGGTCCAAGTCTCATAGAGTGTTTATTCTCCATTATACTTTTATGATGCTACATATACACCTTTAATTTATAAACAGTAATCAGTAACAAGGTATAACTTATGAAAATTTCATCATTTAATAACGTGTTAAAATGCGTCTGGTAACTAAATACGATGGCCAAAATTATATTATACCAACTATGGAAACCAAAATCACGTGTTTTGATGATCTATCTTAAGTTTTAACAAATATTTACAACATAAGATTGAACAACGGTAACAATTTTTATTGGAAGCGAATTTTGAGGCCCCAAATATATAACATGACATATATTTTGAGGCCCTAAAAAATTTGAGGCCATAAAAAATTTGAGGCCCTGTGCACTAGCACACCTCGCATGGACCTAGATGTCCATGATATATTCGGCTTATACGCTCCTTCAATTTAAACGAGAGATGAGCTAACACTAAAACTGGTCTAAAACTCGCCAAACAAAGGGGATGGCAGCTTGTTATTGAAGATAGTAAGCTAATATGGCCCAAGGCCCATGGAAAGATGATTTAATTCTCGTCGCGATGGTATGTTTCGTTTTCCGTAACGATTAACGATTTGTGAAATATTTAATTATTAAAAAAGAGGTGTAAAGTGGTTTTTTTTAATTTGATTAAAAATGGATAGCTAGGATTGATTCATTGGATCTTTACTAAATTTTAGATTTATGTTGAACTTTTAACTTGAACCAGGTTGGAAGACAGATAAACCATACTTACATTATCACAATAAACCAAGGTAGACGAGTGCCGTGATGAGTGAAACTAGATTCTAAATCCAGTGAGTCTCGACAACGACATTAGCAACACCACGAGACACATGGAACTCGCTTTAGTAATAGGGTAATTCTAATACCCACCAACTAGTCTAAATGTTAAAAAACATAACAAAAAGGTTGAAAGCACACTCGCGAAGAAAGCACCTACCCAGGTGGTACAACACAGCCTCGATCCTCATAAGAAAGCACTGGAACAACACTGCCTCATCTCGTTCACTCACAGAAGACCTTGCCTAGCTCTAATGCACTAAAAATTAGCAAATAGCAATCGCCTCGTTACTGACACAAATAAAATTATTGGATAATAATATTATGGAAACAAGGTAAACTTGGTCTCCAAGTTCCTTTTTTCTCGACTTATTGTTATAAATACACAAAGATAAAGACACATCGTTGTTAATCACAATCACAACGTAAAACATAGTGATCTGAGTTCGAGTTTAGAGTTGTGTTTCCTTCCAAGTTCAAGAGTTTGTTTCTGGTCATTGAGGTAAATATTGATATCTATATATATATAGATTTAAAGTTCTATAGTATTACATATTATGGGTTTAGCTATATAGAATAACAACTTGTTTTCCTTCATGTTCCAAGATACATGCCGATCTCACCCACTGCAACCCATAAAGCACAAACACAATATCGTCATCATTGCCCAGAATGGATACATTGAGTATAAGAAATACCAATGTCATACACAGTCCATCGGGGTGGGCCAAACAGGCGTGTACGCATCCAAGTTTCTAGTATAAAATAACCCAAATGTCCCAATAAATGTACGACCATAACTTTGAAATCCACCCGGCATAGCAGGCGCGGTTGCAACACCAAACCATGCCAAGTCGCCTGACCATCAGTGCCAAATACCAACCACCGCTTCAGCCACATCGCAAGTATGGTAAAGAAGGCAGGCCAAAAATTAGCCCAACATAAAAACGACAGGCAAGGCCGGTATTTTTTAACAAAAAAGTAATTAAAAAAAAGGCCATCAGAAACCGTGGTGTAAAACCTCAATGGATGCGATAACTATATACAGCCGCCACGATAAGGTATTGTCAAACTTTGAACATTTCAGTCACACTGCGGGTCTCGAATCACTAATATGTCTTACAACAACGCCATGGTATGTAGCCTAACATATTGGGTTCGTGATGGTTAGACCCATGTAGCAAAAAACTACACAATTATATAAAAACACACATTAGAGTCAACAAACGCCTTGGCTGCAACCACAATGTGGCATTGGTGCCGCCAGATATGGTCGGCGGCTTTCTAAGACAACCGAGGCGTTCTACAAAACCATAGCTTTGCATTCAGTTTCTTTTTTATGTTGTAAGGCACGGATGAGGAGATAGTTAAAAGCACAGATTGCAGTCAAACGCCGTGGCTACAAGGTTAGTAAGCTTGCCCGCACACGTAAGTATATCTATCCTTGATCAACCAATTCTAAAAACCTAAAGCCAAAATGTAATTTCAAATGCTAAGCGCAAAAGGTTGTATTTTGAAGTTTGAAAGAGGGCGAATCAACACACTATGGCACAAGCAGCCATCTTCATTTAGCAAATTTATCACCGACGTCAAACACCGATAATAAACAAAAGGCCAACATCAACCAACAGAACAGCATATGAAACAACCCTAAATAAACATAAAGATAAAAACATACCCATAATCAAAAACGCATTTAATTATAAAAGTAACAAAAAACCAATATGAATGATAAAATCTATACTTTCAAACACAACATCACCACATGCAATTAACCATTCAATTAAACACAACCAACCTAATCAATCACATCAATTAAACAAAAAAAAACAGCAATTAAAGTGCTACTTGAAAATTTCTCCGACAATTAATATGAAGAACACCAATAAAAAAATAAGAGTGTGGAATCCATAACATATATATCATTAGTGAAGATGGAATCCACCTGGCGTTCATACATCGTTAGTGGCATCGTCATTAGTGATAGTGGAAGGTGAGAGAAAGATAGGCAATCGGGGCGGAGGAGTAGTTATTATCTCATTGGGTTTTCTGGCGGGTTTTCAGGTGGTTTTCAGGCGGGTTTTTAAGTAAGAAACGGGTTTCGACGGGCTTTTATTTAATGCATTAACTCGGCACATTCCCTAATTTCTAACCTTTGTATATAAAGGTATAATATTCACAATCCGATGACTCAAGAGCAACCAATCACAAGACACCTTCACCCACCAATATAAACAATTCAATCCAATTAGATAAATATTAGAATTTCTTTGGTTTTGGTATTTTTTCATAGGTTTTTGTAATTTTGTATTATATATCTTTGCTTGAAAAAAAATAAAAAATAAATCCATCAATAACTTCCTTCATTTACATCAATAGTGCCATTTTTTTTATTGAAAGTGTGTTTAGTGTTTGTGAAGAGATGATGTGAATGAAGAAAGTTAACGATGAGTTGTTTATATAGGTGGGTGATGGTGTCGTGCGATTGGTTGCTCTTGAGTCACACATATCATGAATATTGGTAATTGGATTTGAAAGAAGATTGGATTCATTGTGATCTGAAATTTCGTTTTAAGCTCTCTAATTTAAAGCTTTGCTAACAAACTACAAGATATTTTCCTACTTCAAAGTTATGTGTGTTGATTTAGTGTAATCCCATTACTTAAAATGTGATTAGTGTCATCGAGCAAATAAATAGACTTTAATATCTTTTGAACGAAATGGGTCGGGTTTAATTGGTGGCAACAAAAGTACTTTACGTGATGAAGTTAACACTTATTATAGGTGCATGAAAGGGTTATAAATAGCGTGAAGCGTGGCGGTATAGCCAAGTCTCGCGCCTTAAAAGTCATGGCGAAGCCATGACATTTTTCTAAGGTGTAACTTAAATCGTCACAAAATATGAAAATATTTATAGATTTATATATTTATATATCGTTTTTATAAAAAGTGTTATACATAGGAAATAAAAGCCAAAAACTTTTCTTACATGTAATTTTCTTCATTTCGTAAAGAAACTTTTTCATCGGAGTTGAATTCAAAAAAGGCGCGACTCCACGCCTAAAACCGACACGTTGGTCTATTTTGTGAAAGTCACGACTTTTAAAACCATGGGTGCATGAATGGATAATTTTTTTTGTTAGGTATAATAAAACTTGTTAGGTATAGTTAAAAAAATGCGTACTCTTCTCGTGAGTTTGGTCTTGCCTAGTGAGTTGGATAAACATGTTGTTTCCGAAGGTACCAAGGCTGTCACCGAGTTTACGAGCGATTAAGAGATTGGAATTGATCGTTTTAGTCCGTTTTTACCGTTTTCGTGCGTTTTTGCACATTTTCTAACGTTTCAAGCTTTGTTGAACGTTTTGAACGGTTTTAAACATTTTCGTCCAATTTTAAACAATATTAGACGTTTTTGTACGTTTTCGTCGTTTGTTTACATACGTCCTTCTCCGTTTTCCTTCGTTTTTCTTCGTTTTCCTACGTTTTGTTCGTTTTCATACATTTTTTACATCTTCATACTATTTTATACATTTTTATAAAAAGTACTAAAACGTATAAAACAGATAAAACATTTGAAAACGTATAAAACGTATTTAAGCATACAAAAACGTAGAAAAAGCATATAAAACGAACGAAAACGGATGAAAACTTAGAAAAATATAGCAAACGTACAAAAAGGTAAGAAAACGGACAAAAACGGACAAGATCGTACGAAAAATGGACGAGAACGTAAGAAATGGACAAAAACGGTCGAAAACGTAAGAAAGTGTAAGAAAACTGACAATTGCGTATAATCACGTTTAACAGTGGACAAAAAAGGTTAAAAACCATTCAAAAAAGTTCAAATAATTTCAAAAACGGGCGAAACTGTCGAAATCGGGTGAAATCGGGCGAAATCGATCGAAACCGGTCAAAATCAGTCAAAACCGATTGAAATCGGTCAAAAACGGTCAAAATCGGTCGAAAACGATCGAAAACTTATAAAACGTTAAAAACGGTGTAAAAAAGTACAAAACGTATAAAAGAATATAAAAATGGATAAAAACGGATGAAAACGTACAAAAAACTTTTGATCCGCTAGACCCGTCTAATACCCTTGAGAAACCCATCTATTAATTAAGGGAGACGCGTCTAGACCCAACTAGACTCATCTATAATATTAAAGGTGAAATGCTAGACCCAACTATAAATATTAAAGGCGACCCAACTAGACCCATCCCTTAAAAATATTTACCCAACTTGACTCATCTATAATATTAAGAGAAAAATGTTAGACCCAACTAGACCTATCTATAAATATTAAAAGAAATTTAATCAATGGATCTCAAATTGTCACCTCTAACCACATGTCTCACAATATATTTGACACATGTCTCCAGCGAGGCTTGAAACCACAGCCTCTAGGTTGGTGGGAAACTCACATACCCAATAATACCCTTGATGGCTAAGTCGGTCATAATTAACGAAATGCTTAAATTTAGCTTTATTTTGTTGTTTAGTTTTAACCTTGTGGGATATACATTTTCCTCAATTCAGTTTGCCACAGCCCACTACTCTAACTTAGGGCCCGTTTGGTTTGTAGATGGGTTTAGGATTAGAATTTGAATTTAGATTTGGATTTGGATTTGGATTTAAATTTGAATTCGATATAAATGAAGAGAGAATAAATAGTTTTTATAAATATAATATAAAACTGTTAAAGAAAGTGATAATATGTAAATTCAAAAAAATCGAAAGTGACAAAACATAGCCCACCGTCTATATTCTTGAAGAAAAAATTCCATGAATTTTGTAAACCCACTACTCAACCCTACATTGATAGATAGTTGGAAAATTGGTTTAGATGTGGCCCATCGTTAACCAGATTCTCACAACCAAAACACAACTTAATTTATATGCCAAAACCTAAATTCTAATGAGAAATGTAGGTACCAAACGGCCCTTATTAAAATTAAATGAGCTGTTTGTAAGCATACAATGCTTAGTTTGTGTCGTTTCGTAAGTTGAGAATAAAACGATCGATTTCCAATTTTGTCTGATACGAGTATTTATATCCACTCCAAACTTATCATTCAGTCTTTAGATTAGAGATTAATGAAATACTATAGATAAAGAAATATATATATATTTCAGTGAGAAAAGTGAATATGAGGCTGTCATGCATCCAAGCTTACATGCAAAATCATTCGATATCACTAGAAATTACATTATTTTGACTATTATTTTTTCAATATTTGAGTAGTGGAACAAATATATGTATAGTGAAACGCTTTTTAAGGGTGAATCAAATCAAACCATTGTTGAATCTACAACTAATTATTTAGTTGATAGAAATACCCAACAATTTGATGTATAAAAAACATGTTCCAAAATGAATCCAACTTTAGTAATATTGTGATGTAATCAAGAGAAACAAAAAAATATTGTGAAGTACATGATAAACATGAAGTAAATTTTGACATTTTTCTTGTCAAAATAACGAAATTTTTGAAAGTTTAGCATGTAAGCTTAGACCCTATTTCAGTATGTTATATGTAAACATAAAAGCACTTGACTTCACAATGAACGGAAATTTGATCCACTGTTTTTGAACCAGCTCCATATCGTGGATTGGTGGGCAATTTGCATCATCTGACGTAAAACACACTTCAGTCTAATAGCAGCATTTTAACCATATATCATTACTTTGTGAGGTGCCCAGTAACTATAAATCAAGGTGCAGTGGTTTGCGGTACCTCCATACGCGGTACCTCCATACAGCTCTTGTGAAACTCCTTGTGAAGTATTGCTAATTTAGAAAATCAAATGCTTAATGTATTTCAAAGTGTATTGTCTTTGCTTGATTACCTAACATTACAAGCAAATCTATATATATACAATAATTTGGGATTTAGATTGTCCAAACTCTTTCAGTATGTGCTACTGAATACTACGTAATAGTGTCGTAGCTAAGTGAACATACGGTAACTAAATACGATGGCCAAAATTATATTATACCAACTATGGAAACCAAAATCACGTGTTTTGATGATCTATCTTAAGTTTTAACAAATATTTACAACATAAGATTGAACAACGGTAACAATTTTTATTGGAAGCGAATTTTATTGGAAGCGAATTTGTGAGCGCCCAAAAATATAACTATGACAAATATTTAAAGGGCACTAAAAAATTTGAAGGCCCTGTGCACTACACACCTCTGCATTGGACCTAAGATTCCAAGGAGTATATTCGGCTTATACGCTCCTTCAATTTAAACGAGAGATGAGCTCACACTAAAACTGGTCTAAAACTCGCCAAACAAAGGGGATGGCAGCTTGTTATTGAAGATAGTAAGCTAATATGGCCCAAGGCCCATGGAAAGCCTTAGAAGCCACTCATTTTTTTATCAAAATAAAAAAACTCACTTTTTATACCTCCTTTTTTAAAATATAAAATGATGATTGCAAAACGTAATATCGTCACACGATAACAAAATAGCACCATTGCCACTGACGAGTATTTTTTTTAATCTTTCATAAACGGTGCCCACTTCAATATATCGATTCGAAAAAAATTTCTAAATATTTTTCCAGTCATGTCTATAGAAGTCACGAGAAAAAAACCGAAAAGATAATCCGTCGTAAAGTAAATAGAATGTTCCGTCTCTATAGAAAGATGATTTAATTCTCGTCGCGATGGTATGTTTTGTTTTCCGTAACGATTAACGATTTGTGAAATATTTAATTATTAAAAAAGAGGTGTAAAGTGGTTTTTTTTAATTTGATTAAAAATGGATAGCTAGGATTGATTCATTGGATCTTTACTAAATTTTAGATTTATGTTGAACTTTTAACTTGAACCAGGTTGGAAGACGTTATATTTAACCGAACCGGTTAAAAAAAACCGGTTTTTTAAAAAACCGGTTTCGGTTTTTTCGACCGGTTTTTTAAAAAACCGGTTTAAACTTGCATGTCTAAGTTAGTCAAGTAAATGATATGTAAGCTAATATGGCCCAAGGCCCATGGAAAGCCTTAGAAGCCACTCATTTTTTTATCAAAATAAAAAAACTCACTTTCTACCTCTTTTTTAAAAATAAAATATATTGCAAACGGTAAATCGTCAAACGACAAAAAATACACCATCGCCCGACGAGTATTTTTTTTATCTTTCAGTAGACAGGCACTTCAATATATCCACCAACTAGACTAAATGTTCAAAAACATAACAAAAAGGTTGAAAGCACCCTAATGCACTAAAAATTAGCAAATAGCAATCGACTCGTTAGTGACACAAATAAAATTATTGGATAATAATATTATGGAAACAAGGTAAACTTGGTCTCCAAGTTCCTTTTTCTCGACTTATTGTTATAAATACACAAAGATAAAGACACATCCTTGTTAATGACAATCACAACATAAAACATAGTGATCTGAGTTCGAGTTTAGAGTTGTGTTTCCTTCCAAGTTCAAGAGTTTGTTTCTGATCATTGAGGTAAATATTGATATCTATATATATAGATTTAAAGTTCTATAGTATTACATATTATGGGTTTAGCTATATAGAATAACAACTTGTTTTCCTTCATGTTTCATTATCATACTGTTTTTATATGTGTCGGGTATCTTGGCAATTTCAAAGGTTTTGACACATGCAATAAGTATGATATTCATATTAGAACATAATTTGAAAGATAAACGTTGCTATTTATAGCCTAAACTCACATATTAAAGGTTTAGTGAGGCTGTTCTAATGTGCTACAAGTAACATTAGTGATTTAGTGGAGATGTAGGGCATAACTAATAACTTCAACTTGTAGATAGTAGGACATCAATGTCATAATAGAAGAAAAGAAAACCATAGAAACAGTACTGTGCTTACATTTGGAGCGCACGTTTTAAGGCTATTGAATTGAGTGAGTTTGGTGTTATGTGTGTGTAGCTAGGATGGACAAGAATGGAACCCAAAAAAAATTGTGTTCCTCGTCCCAGAGGATGGACGTGGATGAAAAACTTCAGAAGCTGAAGAGTATTTGCGAAGAATGCATACAAGAGGAAGAACTCAAGGATCTTCTTATGAAGAACCCTGAGCCCGTTTGCTTCGATGAGTTTGAACCCTTTGTCAGAATGCACATAGCTCAGGGAATTATGAAAACGATCAACATCAACAAGCTGACTTCTGCTGGTTGCAAAGTAAAGATATGGATAGCAGATTGGTATGCTCAATCGGTCATGAAATTGGGCGGAGATTTGGCCAAACTACAAAAAGTTGGAAATTACTTCAAGGAAATATGGATAGCGGCAGGGATGGATATGGAGAAAGTAGAGTTCATATGGTCTACGGACGAGATTAATTCAAGACCACGTGAGTACTGGGAAACAGTGATGGTTTTTTCTTGTCGAAACAAGCTGCTTGCGGTAAAGGGGTATGAGACTTATTTGTTTTTTGTGTTTGGTTTAAATGTTATCAAGCAACTCTAATGTCATTAGTTAATTATCCCTTAATGATTCCAGGTGTTGTCAGGAAATGGGACAAAGTGAGCAAGCTGATTTGACTGCAGACAAGATATTCTACGCTTGCATGCGATGTGCAGATATAGTTTTCACTAAGGTATACTTGGTTAATCTGTTTCGATGGTAGTTATATGTTGTAGCACAGATGAGTCGATTAACAATTCTATTCATGCATGAGGAAGAGCTGATATCTGTCAACTAGCATGATCTAAGAAACGTGGGTGTTATGACAAGGGAATTCTGTGACCGACAACAACCTATCATACTGTTTGCATCTAAGTGCCCATATATTATCTTAATATCTGTTTTGTGGTTTACCCACTAAACTTGATTTATTCATTCCATAATTTTGTTACGCCAGTAAAACATGCTTCCGGGTTTGTTGAAGGGGACAAGAGAAGCTATCAAAATCTGATGCTTCTTCTGCAGATATTTTTATGGACGATAAATGAGGATATGGTCAAACAGGCTGTTTAACATGCCGAAAATGGTCCGCATTTAGATGACCGCCTTGTTTTTGTTAGCTAACTAATTGTAATTATTTATATTCTTTCGTATCATTAATAAGTGATCTAAGAGTATCTGCTTTTATATTCACTTGTACGTAAACCATTATAGCTTAAAAACCCATTTGACCCTTAGAGATATAATCGCCACCCCAAATCGATCCATTTATAGTTTGATCGGTTAAAATTGTTGCATCTACATTTGAAATTAGTTTTTGAAGTTACTTATCACACACTCAAATGTTCTTTTGACGTTTTGCTAGTCTAACTCAAGTTCTTAAACTCGCATTATATCCTGATGAAATCGCTACAGACTGAGTTAATTCTAATAATAAAGAAAGCATTATGTCCGCCCACTGTCGTTGAAGGAACCCATGCCTCGAGTAACATCAAACACATTGTTTTCCCCTATGTTTAAAGAGTTACAAGGTGAAAGGAAAGCGAAAAATGGAGGTGACAAGTGAGTTACTTGTCACACCTTAGCAGCTTCTTTCTCAAATGCTATGTAGATATATTATTAGTGGTTCTGCATCAATGGCTGATATCCACATTTACCGCGTTTTATTCACATATCAGGTCTTTAAGACCTTTGAAGAAGTAATTGCTGAAATACAAGATGGAGACCTGCATCCGCTGAATTAAAACCGACACTATCAAAAGCTTTAAATAGGATTTGCAGGTATATTTATTACGTCAACATCGCTTGTTTTCTTTTCGTTTAGTTTTCTTATCAATATTAAATATTAAATGTGTTGTTCTGTTGGATTCAGCGCTACGTGACCATTTCAAAAATGACGAGAAGGCTAAGAAATTATTGATGGAGGTTAAAGGTTTTGGAGTCACAAGATGATAAATTTTTGCTTTTGCATAACACCTTGATTTAAGCTGGCATTTGCTCATTTCGTCGGATATTTACTTTTATGCATACACTTCTTACACCATTTGAAGGAAAGTTGTCGATTACTTATTGTACTAATTTAGTTTTTATCATATTACATGCTTTATATATCATAAAAAGTTATAGTATATAGACAAAAAATAGTTGCGGCTATGCTAGAAATAACCCATTTTGACCTGAACACATTTGACCAAACGTCCTCCAAGCCATCACATCACAAAGCAAACAAATGAATAAGACTAACTATAAATTCATCTTCAAAATGTATATACTACACTTAATGTAAATGGCTATGTCGACTTCTCTAACGATGCTTGAAACCTTGGTGGCACTTTGAACAAAGGAGCTTGGAACTCACCTGGGTTCCCGAGTTGACCACAAGCAGCCATTTGATCATCTCCTCTACTCGGTCTTATGAGCACAACACAACCACCTTCAGCCAATGTGTTTCTAAACTCGACCATCTTCTCGTTTGTTGTGGGTTGGAAGTTGGACCCGCTGTGTGGATTGAAGGTTATGAGGTTGATCTTGCAGGGAATGCCCTTAACAAGATTAATAATTCTCTTTGCGTCATCAATGCTGCAAAATAGAAGACCAAAGCAATATGTAAGGAAACCAGGGCTTACGTCAAATTACAGATATAACCCTAGAACCACTCATTGTGTGTTTATATGTTCATTGGGTGTTCTACGGTTCTACCTGTCGTTGACTCCAGCAAGCAACACATACTCAAATAGGACACTATATTTATGTTTTGAGCGCAGCTCTTCACGAAGGGTCTCAAGAAGTATCTTCAGATTGTACTTCCGATTGATGGGCATGATCCAGTTCCTAACCTATGAGATAATTGCAGACGGTAAGGAAAAACACAACTAATAGTGACCCATTTATAAGTACATCGGTCGAAAATGGCAATTCTAAGGAATTCAAGAGTTTAGTAACTAAATGGATCAAGAACATTACTTCATCAGTTGTAGCATTCAGACTAACGGCTAATGCACATTTAGACTCGCGAAGAAAGCGCTTTATCTGGGGTACAAGCCCACTGGTTGAAATGGTAACCTTGTTCGGGCTGAAATGAAGACCTTGCTCATCAACCATAATATCTGCAGCTTTTATCACATTATCCACGTTTTGAAGTGGTTCACCCATTCCCTACATGTAAAACATAAATTCAGGTTTTTTTCATATCATTCCAATTTTACTAATATCATAATTGTCTCATACATATTAGCATACGTACCATTAAAACAACATTTCTGATAGGACCAACTTCACTCGTAAATAGACGTCTTGCAAAGACCGCTTGTTCTACTATTTCAGCTGAAGTTAGATTTCTCTTCAACCCCATTCTGAAAAACAAAGATTTAATTTTCAAGATAATGGCTACTTATCGTATAATTTTCAAGACATAAACAATCGCAAATTATGTTACAACCTTTTTGGAAAGTGTAAGCGGAACGTTTTATTAATAAAAACATGCTGAGAAGGAAAACTTGCCTGCCAGTGAAGCAAAATTGGCAGTTCATTGCACAGCCCACTTGACTTGAAACACACACTGTGTTTCTCCCCCTATCACCATTCGGTATTATGACCGTCTCTATTACCAATCCATCATCCAATGTAAACAAAATCTGCAGCCTCCTGATATTTTTATCGTTAACGAGAAGATCCTCAACTTTAAAAACGCATATCCAAACAGTCACATACATCGACCAAGTACAGAGAATGATTATATTTAGTTGTGTTTACCTTCCTAGTGCCATCAGTAGCTGTAATGATATCTTTCACTTGTAATGCCTTCAGTTTAGCAAATTTACTTAACATCGTCGTGAGATCTTTGTTTAAACCTATAAGTCAGTATATAAGTTGTTGAAAATAAGCCGAACCTTCCAATTCTTCACATGAGTGTGCCCATATACTCTTTGAATTGTTTCCATAAAGCAGCTTCCATACCATCAAAGCTTGAGAAGGTCTATATCCTTGTAAAGTGACCCAACTCTGTTAAAAATATCGTGAAGTTAAAAAATATATAATAAGCAGAATCCGATACGTGGTTGTTTATGTGTATGGCAACACAAAGTTGTAAACTGATTCTTAGTTAAGTTATCCCAGACTAGTAATTTTAAACTCCTGAGGGGGTTTTACGGTTAGCTAATTGTTGGGGCTTATTTAAATATGCAAAAGCGTACAAGTCTACTTTTTCCGGCTTATGAGCTTATCAAGTTGAGCTTACGGACTAAAATAAGACATAAGCTCATAAGCCGAAAAAATGAGCTTATGCGCTTTTCCAAATTCAAATAAGCCCATAAGCCCCAAAAATAAGCTAATCCAAATCAGACAGTCATAGAGATGTCGACGAGCCGAGTCAAGTAGCAGAAAGCTTGGGCTCCACTCTCCTATGCTCATTAGTCATTTGATGATTTTCTAATGAACTAGTTTTTTTTAG
>BQNB010082990.1:0-29162 GCA_026074375.1 Tanacetum coccineum
CTACCTTGTGATTCCCAAGTATTACTTACATGTGTAACTAACTCAAATAAAATCAAACTTCAAAACTGTCCTAATTCAGATCTGATTGCACACCAAAATATATCACTCTAACTACCATATTTAGACATGCTTTCAGAGGCTAATTTTCACAGGATTATCAATAGACATATGGAACTTAACTATTGTAGAAGGCCTAAGCTTAATTCCACTTTTAAGTTAGGGTTTCACCCTCACATACATGACCTAATTCTGACCTGTATTTACTATTTTGACCATTTTTGTTGCAAAGATTATTTGTATGCCTTCCCGAGCTTAAAAACTTTCGAGGCCGGATTTTCTGGAAAGTAGACTCTTTTGGATTATTCATAGACTCAAGAAACATATCAATACATGCTTTTATCATCTAGATATCAGTCATTGAACACGACCCAAAATTCTGCTCAACCCTAAATCAATGTCTAACCTAACCAATTGCATGAACGTGACCCTAATCATGCCCTAATCACTCTAGCATCATTAAATATCATCAATATTATGTATTTTGTGAAAACCCTAGATCCATCATAAATCATGTTACATGAATACACAAATCTAACTAGGACGAACATACTTACCTTGACTGCTAGCACCTAAACAACAAATCTTAAGGGTTCTTGGCTCAAACAATTTTTGGCACTCCTAGGGTTCTTGGGGCTGATTTAGATCGACCAAAACAAAAGGGAGGGGAAGGGAATGACTAGGTTTTGTATTTATAAGCTAAACCTAATCTCCTAACCCTTATCTAATACAAACTTGATCCCTACTCAAACTCTTTTTCTTTTCTTTTTCTAAAATTCGTATTTATTATGTATGTATAATTTTTTTTATTAGTTAATTAATTACCTTCAATACCTTAAGTTTTTATAAAAACCTAAGCTAATTTGGTAAACCATTTTGCTTAAAAACTACTTTCTATATATAACTTTCATTTCACAATTCACTTTCTATTTTTAGAAAGTTTACTACAAACATCCATATTTCACTCACTTAACTCTCCTTCAAACTTCTATATTTCACTCACACGCTTCCTTTCCAATAACTTACACTTCTCATAAATGCTTAACTCTTAAAAAACCAAGAATTGACGTAGCAATGCATGCAACACGTCTTTTATTTCCATTATCACCACACGTGAACAAATGGAATACTTAACACCAAACTCATATGCACACAAAATAAGATAATCATTTACCTCTAAAATGACACCATGCGCATACGTAAACCACTTCAACCTACATAATGAACACATAGCACGCAAGAAACATACAAAATGGACACTTAGCCATTTCTAAAGTATAAACTAACCTGCTCAAATCACAATTGTCACATAAACTATCCTAAATAGTCTAATCTAGTCCCTGTATGTTTGACTATTAATGAACTAATGTAATTTCGTGTAAGTCAACATATTTTAAGGCTAACAGAGTTGGAACAAGTTCGTTATCTTTGTTGGCAATCACAATTGTTCCTCCCTTCTTAGGAACCACATGAATAGGGCTTACCCAAGGACTATTTGAAATGGCATAAATTAGTCATGCGTCAAGAAGTTTTAAAATTTTGGTTTTTACGATGTCTTGGACTTTAGGATTTAATCTACATTGAGTTTTACAGTGGGTTTGGAATTCTTCTTGCCATCAAAATCTTGTAGTACAAGAAAGAAGGACTGATTCATTTAAATCATAGATTTTGCATGACAGTGCTTTTTATGTTTGGATAAGGACTCTAATAGTAACCCTTTTCTTGGTTAGATAAAAACGAAAGATGATGACAGGTAAATTTTCACGGTTGTTGCCAGAAAAGCATATTTCTAAAGTGGGAGATGAGTTCTGAGTTTTGGAGTAGTTTTTTCAACGTCAATAGAATTTGCAATGAAGAGAGCCAGGTTATCATCATATTCATGAATTTTAGGTAGCTGGTAAAGAATGGGTTCAATTGAATTATTGTGGTCTTGAGGAAGAATTTCTTTAATATTGTTAACGACAAAAAGGTCAATTATGTCCGCAGCATGGCAGGTGTCTTCATTAGATGGAGGAAATCTCATAGATTTTTCTAAATCAAAGGTGATGATTTCATCCCCTACTTTGAAGGATATCTTTTTATTAAAAACATCAATCATGGCATGTGTTATGGCCAAAAATGATCTTCCTAGAATAATAGGAATTCTATAATCCTCTTCCATATAAAGTATTACAAAGTCGACTGGGAAAATGAATTCATTGATTTTTACCATGACGTTTTCCGCAATCCCTTTTGTAAACTGGGTGGTTTTATTTGCAAGTTCAATACACATTCATGTGGGTTTAAGATCCCCTAGGTTAAGTCATAGAAACATCGAGTATGGCATTAGGCTTATGCTAGCCCCTAAATCAGCCAAGGCCTTAGTAATTCCACTTTGTCCTATTACACATGGTATAGTGAAACCTCGTGGGTCCTTTTCTTTCTGAAGGACTTTTTTAGAACGATTGCGGAGCATTGTTTATTTAATATAATTTTAGATGCTTCGCTTCCTTTTCCATTTTTTGAAAGAATATCCTTCATAAACTTGGCGTATTTTGGCATTTGTTCTAGGGCTTCTATAAAGGGGATGTTGATGTGAATCTGCTGGAGGTTCCTTAGGAATTTTTGGAACTGTTCATTTTCCTTCTCCTTTTTTAGTCGACTAGGGAAAGGGATAGGTGGATCAGTTTTTTGTGTGCTGTTATGTATTTGTTCAGGAGTTATTTTCTCAGTAGTAGGGATTTGTTCGATGGTAATGTTATGTAGGCTGTCGCTATCCTTAAGCAGGTTTTTGGGAGGTTGGTAGTTTAGCCCACTGCGAGTGGTAATGACGTGAGCTAATCCTCTTGGATTTGTTTTAGTAAAGCTTGGAAGGGTACCAACCCCTCTCCCGTGTATTGATTCAGCAATTCGGCCAAGGTTTTTTTCAATAGTTTTAATAGCAAAAGCCTGATTTTTAAATGTTCTATCGTAATTCCTTTTAATTCTCCAAACAAAATTTTAGCTCTTCTTTTGCATCCAGTGAGCTTCTTTAATAAGGAGCTTATGTGTTTCATTCTAGAAGAGAATCCCCTTTCATCATTTGGATATTCTGTCACTACTGGTTTGCACCATTCAGACTTCTTCGTTAAGAATACTAATGTTTGTGTTCGAATCGTTGATGTATATAAGCAACTTTGTCAAAATCATTTCCTTTATATCCTCTTCTTATACATTAGAGAGATGTTTTGACAATTTGTTGATGTCGCCTTAATTCCTCCAGCCAGCGGCTGGTGTCAATTCTTTGGAATAGTTCCTATGAAACACATCTGCCTTCTTATCTAGTTTTGGGGGTCTAAGCCCTCGGGTAGAAATTTTGTAGGTTTGTTTGTGCTCATTGAATTTTATGCTCTGGACAAATTATAAAGCATATCGTTGAACCGGGTCCCAATGCGCAAGATGTAAGGGTTCGTTGCATTCTTGACCAAAATTTTTGATAGCTTTGGTTTATCTGATAATTTGGGAAAGCGGGCGGTATCTGCTTAGAAAAGCATTTTTCAAGAGGTCCCATGTTGAAATGGATCCTGCTGATAACCAGTTTATCCACAGTTTGGCTTTTCCTTTTAATGTAAAAGGGAATGCCATGAGCATTACCTAGTCGCTTAATACTCCATGAGATTGGAAGAGATTGACAATAGATGTGATATTCGAGATGTGTTCGAGGGGGTTTTCGTCATCGTTTCCAAGGAACACATTGTTCTTTAATTCGTCAATGCATTGACCCCAGAATTCGAATTTAATATTTTCTTCAAATAAAGGTTTGACAATTCCAGGTCCGCTATCGTCTCTTACCTTAGTTAGGTATTCGTTAAATAGTTAAATCTGTGCGCGTTCTGTAATTATGACTTCATGTTAATAACTATGATTTCTTATGGCTCCCTCGGGTCAGCGTTGCGCAACAAACTTGATGAGCAGTATTTTCTTTTTAAAATGTATTTTTACTCAGTATAAGTTATAAAATTGATCTACCTAACAACCATGCACTAATAGGTGCAGAAACCCGGTCCCGTGGGGTAGTATAGAATGGTAAATCCGAGGTCGTCCTAAGAGCTAAGGTGTATTTAGTTTTAATTTAAAATGTCACATTTTGAAAATGGTTTTTGATTTTAATTGAAAAAAATAGAAAAACAATAAAATAAATAACTGAAATTAAAAGGATAGGAAATATCAATAGACGAAAATATGCTACCTAATTACTTCATTACTATGTGCTTATGAAGACAATTTCTGTGCATCATGACTCAAACTATGGCTTATCATTACTGGTTTCTATAATGCTCGAATAGACTTGAATGTACATATAACAGTCCTCTCCTATACTCCTGCGAATTAAAACTAAAGCGAATCAGTCCCGAATTATCTGAGGAGGTAGGTTATCCATCTCGCATATTAGATTAATCTCAACTAATTCTCCAAAAACATATCTAATAAACCATTAAGATTATTCATGAACCCCCCTTTGAGCACACGCCACACTTCCACACACTCCACACACCCAACCACCACAACAAGTGCGGGTGACTAGTTAGTATCCTACACAAGTAATGGAGTTTAGTGATCCTCCCTATACCGCATTGGATCCCTTCACATGAACAAGATAATCTATTAATGGGGACAAGCAGGTCCAAAACCACCCGTACTACCAAAAACCCAGAGGTTACACGATAGTCAAGGAATATCTAACGAAACCATAATTTAACAGGAAACAATATAACACAAAAGGTAACTTACATAACGAGGCCAAGTACACTTTAAGTGCTAGCCCCGCTCCATGAGTGATGGGTAACTTACAGTACAGAGATAAAGAAATCATATATTGAAAACTCATAATTCTTACAGTATTCGTATTTTGAACGATTAAATACAAAAAGTAAGTAAAGTGTGATCTCCCTTGGACTCCAAGTGGAATTCTTTGAAGGTTGGAAGCCTTTGTTGCCTCTCCAATTGGCTGTGGAGGAAGTGACATCGGAATAGCTTGAATGAGGCCTCTATTTATAGATATCGAACCTGTTATGGCATAACCAATAATGGTGTTATGATGTAACCAACTTACACGGCATTCCATAATTAAGCAGCTGTTACGGCGTAACCAGATATGGTGTTACGCCGTAACCTTCATATAACTTCCATATGTACGTGATCTTTATTCCATATTTGTAGATCTTCATGGTTACGTGACGTAACTGTTTATAGGTGATGTTTACGCCGTAACTATAACTTTTGATGAAATTTTCCTTCACAAAATTGGATACGCGTAACTATATATGGTGTTACGCCGTAAATTCCTGCTTATCTTTGTACTTGCTTAATTTATGTTACGACGTAACCATTTTTGAGTGTTACGCTGTAACATTCTTCAGAATTTACACTTTAAATCCTTTTTCCCTTGTTTCTTGTCACTTTCTTGCATTTCACCTAAAAACTACAAAATAACAGAAAATATCTAGTTTTCGAGTGTTAGTGAAACATTTATAGGTATTTTAATATTCAGGCGGGTAAATCCACCGTAAAGATAATTAAATATTTGATGTTATCAACCCACGCTTGTCTCAAGTTCGTACGAAAGGTTCAACGAGCTCTTGTTTGAACCCTAGTTTATGCACTACCTGAAAACAATGGTTTATGTGTTAAGTAGGAAGGTTCCAGGAAGAGAATGACATAAAACTAAAAAAGAGCGAATATGAAAAAATTAAATCTGTTGTTGTATCAGACAATAGATACGTCATATTTAGTAGAACGAATACGCCGTATTGATGTTTGATGTCGAATACGCTGTATAAATTTTAAAAAGTAGATACGCCGTATCAAAGGGATGAATACGCCGTATCAGGTATTGATGATGTGTCATATTTACTACACTATAATTACAGGGTCATTTAACCTCCAAATCTGCAAATATCACCCCAATTATGTGCTTAATCGTTTGTTTTTTAGGTTTTTTAGCACTTGGATGGCATTCTGGAAAATACACAGTGACTTGGCCTCATTTGAGAAGAAACAGACCAAGACTACGACTCTACAACATTTTTGTCTCTAAGAATTGTGCATACAGAGCATAGAGACGGCATCGCAGGATCCAAGCGACGGCATCACGATTTATAAAGCGACGGCGTCAGAGATTTGATGACGGCGTCAAAACATAGCCGATCTAAAGAAACCCTAGAAGATTCAGCGTCATGAGATAAAGAAGACTATTCCGCTTACGCGCGAAGTATAAAATATTGTTTTGTTCATAACTCCTTCATACGAACTCGGATTCTGACAATTCAACAGCTCACGCGATCGTAGTGAGAAAATCTACAACCTAGAGAAAGATGACAACGTGAGGGCGTCAGGATTTTCTCCGACGGCTTTGGGATTTCTGACCTAGGTTTTTCCTATAAATATAGCCCCATAACTTCGTTTTTAATAAGCCCCTAAGCATAGATTCAAATCATTTTTGGAGTGATGAGAGTAGAGTGAGTTTTAGGTTGTAACACAAGGAAATAAGATTAATAAGTATATTGAGAATAAAAAAATAACTGATAAATAAACACAATGTTAATACTTCCTTACAGGAGACATTTGTCTCGAAGAACCACCCCGAATTTTTAAAAATAAACCCTCAACACGTGTTAGTGGGCATTGCATATTAACCAGCACCATAGAAGACCTAATACAATCTAAAAACAACTTTGTACAGGGAAGATTGATTATCCTATATCTTAATTCATGTCTTCAATTCCTTTTGTTGATTATGATTTCTATTGTTTGAGTATCCTTGGCTAACTCATCTAGTATTTATTTGGGTATGCATGAAACTTTTCATTAGTTGATTAGATCTTGTTGTTTGTGACGATTTCAATGAGTATAATTAATTATAGTTTATAATTCTTGTTTTCTATTGCTTCTTGTTGATGGATGTGCGCGTTAGGCTCTAGAAAACTAGCCATAAGATATTAAATTGGCATAGACGTCTAAGGAAACGTTAGTGTGTGGAAAGGATATCATCAGTAACAATTTTCATACTACCTTACCCCTAATATGGTTGATCCCTCTTAATTGTTTTAATGCATGTAATGTACTCTTAGGGGCCTTGTAATAATCTTCATACTACCTTACTTGTGCGTTGCCCTAACGGAATATTACATAGACAGCGAGTTCGTGTAATTCGTTCATGAAGTAGGAAATACTTACACATTACATCTCAAGTATGACAAAGCAATAGGTAGAAT
This sequence comes from Tanacetum coccineum, assembly GCA_026074375.1. Classification (NCBI taxonomy): domain Eukaryota; kingdom Viridiplantae; phylum Streptophyta; class Magnoliopsida; order Asterales; family Asteraceae; genus Tanacetum; species Tanacetum coccineum. The sequence goes on from BQNB010082990.1 coordinate 7,290, forward strand.
TGGATAGCTAGCAAGGAGTAGTGCATCCTAGGTGAATACGCTTAGTTGTATAATTGTTTTGTAGTTTATTTCATTACAATTAGAGTAGTCATTAGCTAAATCAAAACCCTTTCAAACCTAAGATTTTACTTGCTTTCATAAAACATAAAAATACAAAAATAACCTTCCTTCAACTCTTAGACCTTAATGAACATTTTGATCTGCCTTCAAGTGCTAATTTATTTCTCCCTAAAGATGATAACACAAACCCCCGATCTGCCTATATCTGATACTACAAACGATTAGGTAACTCTGTTCTAGGTAGCTGTAAAACTTCGTGTAGAAGTCTCTACGACTACCATCCATATTTTGGTGCCGCTGCGTGGGGAATACCGTAGGTTTCAGATTCAATCTAGCTTAGGTCTACTCGCAAGACTCCTATCAAGTAAGATTTAATTTCGTGTCAATTAGCTTTCTCGTAGTCTATCTCTTCTTTATGTAGTTGTTCATAAATATGTCATTCGTTACCATGGCGGATGAAATCACACTTGAGTCGTTAACAAAAGAACAATTTGAATGCTTCATAGAATATTACCATGAAAATTATCTGGAAGATTTTAAAAGCGACTTAGAGAATCTTGAGAAATATATAAAATGATCAATGGTGGAGTATGATGCGGAATTTTGCAAAACCACAAAAGTTTTACAATCCTCCTAGGCAGTGAACCTAACCGTTGTAGTGTAGTATAGGTAAGTCTGGGGGATTGATCGTTCTCTAGGGGAATAGTGAGGTTGGTTTAATTGAAAGCAAGTTAATCTTGGGTTTTAAAAGGAGGTTTTGATTAAGCTAATAACTAATCCTAATTATAACTAAACTAAGCTAGGAACAATGATATAGAGAAGCGTAGTTACTTAGATGAAATTCTCCCTAATCATGAATATATATTATGCTTAACTAGTTAGATTAATTATTGATGGGGGTTTATGACTAATACGGATTAGTTAAGCGTTCACATCCCCTCTCCCTTCTACACCTATGGCCAATGTCTATGAGGTTGCTTAATCGAACATGAACACAAGCATTAAGATTTCTACTATCATGCATAATTTGACCTATGTGACCTTAGGTTGCCAAGTATCACTAATTAGCCTAGAGGTTGCTCTTTTGACTAATTAACACACAGTCACATACAAATTGCCAATTAACTTGTCCATGCTTAGGTTTCTAAGTCATGTCTCTTAGAGGTCTTTAGGTTGCTAAATGACCAAGAATAAACATATCACACGTTAAGGTTGCCTAATCATGCAACCTAGTTTATTACAAATCAATCAATCGATTATAGTGTGAAAGCATATGGATCTTTGATCAAACATGCATAATAAACATCAATAATCATCAACTAACACAAATATGCAATCAATCTCAGGGATTATAACATCTAAGCTAACACTAGATGAATTAACCAAGCATACTTAATAGAGAGTAGAAATCATAATCAACAAAAGGAATTGAAGACATGATTTAAGATCGAAGTGATAATCAAACAATTACAAGATGTTTATAGATTGAATTAGACCCTCTAAGTTGCTAGAAAAACACCTACCCAAACCCTAGAATCGGACTTAGGGTTTGGGGCCTGATAAAAATAAAGTTATGATGTTGTATTTATAGGCATAACCTAAACCGACCTTCTTGATGCCATCACTAAAACCACAACATCATCACGGGCATCAGTTTTCCCCTACAAGGGTTGTAGATATTTCTCGTTCTGAAACGGCTGGAGCTGTTGAATCGTAGAAAATGCCTATCTCTTATGAAGGAGTTATGATAAAACACTATCGGTACTGTCGCTGCGCAACATGAATGGTCATCTTTATCTAGAATCTTCTAGGGTTTCTTTAGGTCGGCTACGTTATGACGCCGTCTCTAAATCTCTGACGCCGTCACTAGAAAGATCGCGATGGCATCGCTTTATGCTTGCGACGCCGTCTCCACGTTCTATAAGAAATATTTCTTCATGGATTTGGTGTAGGTCCGTAATCTTATCCGTTTCTTCTCCAAATGAGACCAAGTCACGTGTATTTCCTCCAAAATGCCTTCCAAATGCAAAATACCTGAAAAGAAATGATTAAGTACCTATTTTTGGGGACAATTTTTGTAAATACATTAAACTGACAACATCGATTTAGGGGGTTAAACGGCCCAGAAAAATGTATAAATTAGCACCTCATCAAATACCCCTACACTTGGGATTTGCTTGTCTTTAAGCAAATGGGCTTTTCTACCTAGACAATAGCAGTATGTACTAGCACCTCACATAAGTGTTTGGAGATTCTCTCTTTCACTCGGGTGTATAATAAATTATAACCTAATGGGGAAACAGGAAATCAACACTTATTACCTGTCATAGCATATAAATTACCATAGGCTTGATAAAGGATCAAACCTCCACCGCTTAGGCGCAAGTATTATTCATTACTATCTAAGAGGTCTTTTAAAGGGTTGTGGGGTGTAGGTGTAAGAAAACATATAATAAAAACGGAAATAGATAGAATATATTTGGGTGGCTTTGGGTGAATTTGGAGTGGAAGGGTTAGCTAATTATTTATACGAATACACGCTGGTTTGGTTGCTAAGCCAAGACTCAGACAAAGATATACAAACTCTACACAACTCTACATCAATCTTTTTTTTCTTGACTCTATGATAAACATAAACATAAGCAAATGGCAGCCCGTGCATTTTTTTAAATTTTTTTATATACAATTTTTTGTACACTTTTTCCTTGCCATTGCTTAAACATATAATACATCATGGGGGTTAATAGATACACCCCTACACTTGAACTTTTACATACTCGATTATTTACAATCTAACTAATGACCCGTATTGAGGTGGATCAAAATAACAAGGAGATCATTTAACAAACATATGGGGGTATTGACTTAACTTTTCTTCCCTATTTTTCCGCGAAATAAATACTACCATGAATCTTAATTGTCCCAAAACTGTATTTACAAGGATAAGGACTTAGCAACCTTGTACTCAAATAATTAACTTGGGTTAAAATAATAATGTACTAATGGTGAGTACATACAAGGTAGGCTAAGGCAATTTGGGTGTAACGATTGGTTTAAGAGTTAACAATGCTCTTCATTAATAGTCCAGCTTAACCAAAAAATTACGAGAACCATGAAAAAGGATAGGCTCGGAGGGTTGTACTAGGGGTATCTTGCACTGATAATGAGTGCATGGCAAGGGTGTAGGATAGTTATATGATCGTGTGACCATCATAACAATTACAGGTTTAAAACATGGGTTAATCCTAGTGCCTTTTATTTAGAAAATCCTAATACTCACTATGCGGTCTCAGAATGCATCACAAAAACAAGTTCTAAAATTTAATATACTACCGGTACACTCATACAATTTAATACCGATCTAAATGCTCCAGAAAAGGCGACAAAACCATGTCACATCGGTAACGACGGAATAGATACACATGATTGCTCATTCCTTAACTCGAGAAAGCTAAAGGTATAAACTATCTTGGGTATCAATAATAGATACCCGAATTCCTATAGATCTAAAGGTGAACCTTACATTTTGGGGTGGAATTCTGAGGGTTTTTATGCTAGTCATATACATTCCTATCCATGAGATGCTATTAATACTTGGTTTTTGTCTGTATGTGTCATAAAAAATTTAAATTTGGGTCAAAATTACCTTTTTATGCTATGTTTTGATATATTACCCATCATTTCAAGGAACAAAGCAAATGGCAAATGAAGGAATAGTTTCTAAGGCTTATTTTTTCCCCTACACTTAAGTTGAACATTGTCCCCAATGTTCTATAGAAGTACCCATAAAAATGAATAAAGGGAAAAGAAAACAAGTAAAAGAAACTAGTACTCCCCTGGTTTGCTCAATAATGGAGAAGAAACATGCGATAACTGGTTAAATCATCCTCCAAGAATCATCCAATGAAACTTCCTAAGAACTTCCAAGCTTCTTCTCATCAAATATAACCTGTAATCAAAGACAAAGACACCAAGCATAAAATCCACGGGTGAATGATAAATACAACCTCATTAACTAAGTTTAAACTCTATGAAAGCAATAAAGATAGGATGAAAGTAATGTCATAATCATAGGTTTTTGCAAATTTACAAAAGAATTACATATTTTAGATGTTACACAAGTTATATTTTCAAAAATACTTAAAAATTTTGAATTTTCTAGTAGCTGGCCTCATGACGCTGTCAGGAATATCCTGACGTCATCATAGAGGTCAAGCTGACTTCCAAATGCAAAATACCTAAAAAGGAACGATTAAGTATCTATTTTGGGCATAAACACACGATTTAGGGGGTTAAACAGCCCAGAAAAAGTATATAAAATGACACCTCATCAGAGTAGAATATCCTCACACACATAATACCTCACCTAGTGAAATCTATGCACCATATAAGCCGTCACATAAGTTAGATCTCTTTGAACAACCTCCATGTTTAGGATCAACTTTTGTTAGTGAAGCCCTTTGGAAAAGTGACAAAATGCATCAAACTTTTAAGAAGAGCTCCTTAGCAATGACCTATAAGTTAGATGACATGATAGAATTGCCTAAGTCACAATCTAAGAAAAAATATAAGGAGGAATTAGAATGTGAGATAGTTATGGTGAAGGTAACTAAATGCATGTCATGGTTAGATGCATGTGATGAGCCTATAGGTGATCTAGATATGATGGAGGATAAGGTAGATAATCCAAGCCCACAAAGTACCCCACAAGTCCTCCCATCATTTGAGGTATACACATCGCCCGTGACTCACCCAGAAGAAGTAGAATAGACTATAGGAATCTTGATGGAGGTAGAACCTTTAGACCATACGAAACTAGAGGATTTAGGCTTGAATACTTATAGTCATGACCTATTTCTTAGTTCTAGGGAAATTCCTAGTGTTGATGAACTAGAGCCTTAACTTTTACCTAATTTTTCACCCCTAGATGTAAATCTAGGAGACAAAAGAGGAACCGACCCACCCATCAACCCATATAGTCTAGGTAATTTTAGGATGAAGGTAGTAAAACCATTGACCATTCATACACCACCTTCACTCCTCGTGACTCGAACAAAAACAAGCGCTTATTGGGAGGCAACCCAATCTATTATTTTCTTGCATATTAGGTATGTCATGTGTGTCTTGTATGTCTTGTGTGTCTTGTGTATCTTGTGTGTCTTGTGTGTTTGTTTTGAGTCATATGATTGTGTTAACTATTTTTATGGTTTTTATAGTAAATTTTGCAGGAAATAACTAATAGTAACTTGCGTGCAGGAATTTTTGAAGAAAAGAAAAAAATATACTTTACAGACCCTGGAGACGGCGTCAGGATTAATCCTGACAGTGTCGCCAGGCATGCTACAGGAAAATTCAATTTAATTTAATTTTTTAGAAATTAATCTTGTATAATTTCCAGAATTTGTATTTTTCCTAAAAGCCTACAGGAAACCACAATTAAATTAACACATTAATCCTATCCTTTATTTGCTTTCATAGAGTCTAAACGTAGTTAATGAGGTTGTATTTATCATTTACCCGTGGATTTTACGCTTGGTGTAGTTGTCTTTGTCTTTGATTTACAAGTTATATTTGATAAGAAGAAGCTTGGAAATTCTTAGGAAGCTTCATTTGACGATTCTTGGAGGACGATTTAACCAGTTATCGCATGTTTCTTCGTTATTATTGAGCAAACCAGGGGAGTACTAGTTTCTTTTACTTCTTTTCTTTTCTCTTTATTCATTTGTACGAGTACTTCTATAGAACATTGGGAACAATGTTCAACTTAAGTGTAGGGGGAAAATAAGCCTTAAAAACTATTCCTTCATTTGCCATTTGCTTGTTTCCTGATGTGGGGGGGGGGGGGGGGGGGGGGGGGGTTGGGGTAATATATCAGACTATTACGTAAAAGGTAATTTTGAACCCAAATTTAATTTACTTTTAATGCTCCATACATTCGAAAACCGAGTATTAATAGCTCTCATGGAATAGAAATGGTATATAGACATACACAGAAAAACCAGCATAATTCTAATCCCAAAAATGTGAGGTTCACCTTTAGATCTTTAGAAATTCGGGTATCCATTTTTGATACCTAAGATAATTTATACCTTTAGCTTTCTCAAGTTAAGGTTCAAATGGAGTCATATGTGTCTATTCCGTCATTACGGATGTGTACGTATGGTCTTTGTCGGCTTTTCTGGAGCATTGATATTGGTATTAAATTATATGAGTATACCGGTAGTATATTAAATTTAGGAACTTGTTTTTTGTGATGCATCCCAAGACCGCAAGTGAAGTATTTAGGATTTGCTAGAAAAGACGGCACTAGAGGATTAACCCATGATTTTAAACATGTAATTGTTATTATGGTCGCAATCGACTATATAACTATCCCACACGCCATGCCTTACACCATTTTTAGTGCAGGATACCCCAGTACAAACCCTTCGAGGCCTACCTTTCATAGCTCTCATAATTTTCTTGTTAAGTTGGACTATTAATGAAGAGCATTGTCACCCTTGAACTAATTGTTACACCCAAATCACCTTAGCCTACCTTGTATGTACTTGCTTTTAGTACATTATTATTTTAACCCAAGTTAATTATTAAGTACACGGTTGCTAAGTCTTTATCCTTGTAAATACAATTTTAGGACGATTGTGATTCATGGTAGTATTCATCTTATGAAGAATTGGGAAGATGTAACTTATTACCCCCAATAGAGCTCAGAATATAGCTCCATGTTATAATTGATTCACCTTAAATTCGGGTCATTAGTTAGATTGTAAATATCGAGTATGTAAAAGTTCAAGTGTAGGGGTGTATCTATAAACCCCCATGATGTATTATATGTTTAAGCAATGGCAGGGCAAAAGTGTACAAAAAAAAATATATATAAAAAAAGAGTGAAAAAAATGTACGGGCTGCCATTTGCTTATGTTTATGTTTATCATAGAGTCAAGAAAAGAAAAATAAAGATATTGATGTAGAGTTTTGTAGAGTTTGTATATCTTGTCCGAGTCTTTGGCTTAGAAACCCAAATCAGCATGTATTCTTATAAATAATTAGCTAACCCTTTCACCCCATATTCACCCAAAAGTCACTCCCTAAATGTACCACATCCGTTTCCGTTTCCATTTATGTTATCTTACACCTACACCCCACAACCCTTTAAAATACCTCTTTGATAGTAATGATTAATACTTGCGCCTAGCGGTGGAGGTTTGATCCTTTACCAAGCCTATGGTAATTTATATGCTATGACAAGTAATGAGTGTTAATTTTCCATTTCCTATAGTTGTTATAATTTATTATACACCCGAGTGAAATGTAGGAGAATCCCAAACAGCTTATGTGAGGTGCCTAGTAAAGTTTCTTTATCGAGTGCTTTTAATTACGAGGTCTAGAAGGTTGTGTTGTAAAATGCTTTTAAAGAGTAGGTTAAATGACCCCAATATTGCTATTGTCTAGGTAGAAAAGCTCATTTGCTTGAGGACAAGCAAATCCCAAGTGTAGGGGTATTTGATGAGGTGTCATTTTATACACTATTTCAGGGTCATTTAACCCCCTAAATCATGCAAATATGCCCAGATTATGTGCTTAATCGTTTGTTTTTAAGTTTTTAGCACTGTATGGCGTTTTGGAGAGGAAATACCACGATGACTTTGGGACATTTCTGGAAGAAGACACAGACAAGACAACGACTCTACAGACCGTTTATAATCTTGAAAGAAATTGTGCATACAGTAGCGTTCAAATAGAGAAAGCGGCGTCGCGTAGTCATCCAAGCGACGGCGTTATCTGAGTCTGATAAAGCGACGGCGTCAGATGGTACGCCGACCAATAAGAATCCCTAGAAGGATTTAGCGTCATGAATATAGAAAGTGAACTGATCCACTTGTCTGCGACAAGTATCAGATATTGTTTTGATCATAACTCTTTCATACGAACCCGGATTCCGACAATTCAATAGCCCACGTGATCGCAGCAAGAAAATATACAACTTAGCAAAAGATGACGACGTGACGGCGTTCGGATTTCCTCTAACGGCGTCGGGATTGATGACCTAGGGCTTTCTTATAAATAATGCCGTCAAAACTTTCGTTTTTTTACAGCCCCCAACACCCTATGTCTGATTCTAGGTTTTGGGTAGGTGTTTTTTCCGGGCAACTCAAGAAGACCTAATTCAGTCCATAAACATCCTTGTAATGGTTTGATTATCACTTATATCTTAATTCATGTTTTTAATTCCTTTTGTTGATTATGATTTCTATTGTTTAGGTATGCTTGGCTAACTCATCTAGTATTTATTTGGGTATGCATGGAACTTATCATTAGTTGATTAGATCTTGTTGTTTGTGACAGATTCAATGATTATAATTGATTATATTTTATAATTCTTGTTTCTTATTGCTTCTTGTTGATGTATGTACGTGTTAGGCTCTAGAAAACTAGCTATAAGATATTAAATTGCATAGTGACGTCCTAAGGAAATCACGAGTGTGTCCGATAAGGATACATTGGTAAAGTATTCAATAAACTACCTTAATAGTAACCCCTAATATGGTTGATCCCTCTTAAGTGTTTTAATGCGTGTAATGTACTCTTAGGGGCCTTATAATAGTCTTTGTACTACCTTACTTGTACGTTGCCCTAACGGAATATGACATAAACGGCGGGTTCGTATAATTCGTTCATGAAGTAGGAAATACTTACACATTACATATCAAGTGTGACAAATCAATATGTAGAATTTGATAGCTAGCAAGGAGTAGTGCATCCCAGGTGAATACGCTTCGTTGTATAATTGTTTTCTAGTTTATTTCATTACAATTAGAATAGTCATTAGCTAAATTAAAACCCCTTTAAACCTGAGATTTTACTTGCTTTTATAAAACATAAAAAGACAAAAATAACCTTCCTTCAACCCTTAGACCTTAGTGAACATTCGATCTGGCCTTCATAGTGCTATTCCCCTAGAGAACGATAACAACCCCCGAGTCTTGCCTATACTACACTACAACGATTAAGTACTCTGCCTAGGGAGTTGTAAAACTTCGTGTAGAAGTCTCTACAACTATCGCGTCAGGTATTCGAACAGAAGGTAAACAGCATGTATCAAAAATGTAGAAAAATAAATAAAAACACTTAAACAACTAAAACACATAATAACAAACTAATAAAAACTAAACTAAAAACATAAAATCTAATCTAAAAATACAAATAAACAAGTATTAAAAAATTTCACTCTCCAGCAACGGTGCCAAAAACTTGATGTGTTATTTAGTATAGGTAATTATATTATCAAGTTTTACTATTTATATTTTGCCGACTTTACCTATTAACTAACACTAACGGGCAGTATACCCGATCAATTGTAGGTTCATTGGTAAGTAGGGTTTCGATCACTAAGAGTAAGCATTAATACTTAATCTACTAGTATTCTGATTATCTAAGTTAAACCTAATTAAACCTTATTAAACCTTAACTAACACAAGCCTAAAAGACTAGTATGAGTTTTGGTTTAATCTAAACTAATAAAGCGATAAATAAGACAAATAACACACACAAGCAGGTAAACAAGCGATAAAGAAGAGGTCAAGCACTTATTTAAGGAAAACGTATTAACCAAGTTTATTTAATTAAAATGTATAAAATGTCTATGTGTGCAATGATTGTACTACTTTCATTAATGGTATATCATTCTAAAGTTAGGTGGTACTTCTCCCTAAACTTTAGGTTTATATAACGGTTAGTCCTGTCACAATCAACCAAACCCGCATAAAGTCCACACAATCGATTATAATCTATCTAGGTGACAATATTGAAACCAAGCTCATCGAGGCTTTACCAACTTATGGCTTAATGGTTATCTATATACTAGTAGTCTTTAATCCAATTAACTACCAATGGAAACATAACGTTATTTATAGTCCTAAGATACCTTAGTCTATAAATCACTTAACCAGAAGTAGAAAAAAGATTTTATTTATATTCCTAGTGATCTAGTTATAAAGATAAGCTATATGTAGTATCTATCCCAGACTCTAGCCTATAGCCCAAATAACGATTAAGTTACAACGGCTTATTTATAATAAAAAAATGACGTCGATAAATTTGTCTACATACAATATATTGCTTGCTATTATGCATGATGAGGATCAGAAATCAACTAATATCCAAATATGAGCTCAATGAAATGATTGGTCAACATAAAAAGACATAGTATCTTGCAAATACGAAAGTATTGGAACGTGAAGTTCATACACGTCAATGTGTAAAATCTATTGGATATACATCAATTTTTGTGTGAAACCAAAATAGGAGCTCTAAAGTTATGTGCTTTAATACTTGAATTGTGAAATAAATAAATTCACAAAACAATAAGTTGATTATTAAGAAACATATATCTCGAGGTGAATGTAAATATCTTATTGATATTTGTGAGATAAGTATTTATTTTTCCCTAAAATGAGATTTATTAAAGCTCTCATATTCTATGAAGGATATGTAATGCCTCACAATTTCAACTTCTAAAAACAATTAATAAAGTTCTCAATAACTTTATTTGATCAAATTGAATGAATCCTTATATGGATCAAAATCATTTTGGATGCATATTATATGAATTTCTTTTGCACGTGTCTTTAAGGAATGAGTGGTCCTCAAGTACCATAAATAAGTGCAAGTTAGGTTTTGATTTCAATTTTGCAATTACTATGCGTCATGGAAAGTTTATTTTTCTCTTTTAATATTTGTAGATGCATTGTATACTTTTCAACTAATGCATTTGATATTGGGTTAGAAGCTACACATATATTTTGTCATTTTTGCAGGACGTATTCTTAACATCAACATTTTGGTGAACTTTAATACAAAGTTGTTGCCAGCAAAAGTATTCGAGCAACTCGTTCAGAAGATTAGCATTCGATGCTTGAAATATATACATTAAATTAAGGAGGAGCATTATGCGCACTGCACTCTTTTCCTTCATCGAGTATTTTATCCCATTGGGTTTTTCTTGATAAGGTTTTTAATGAGGCAGTCTATAACGTTTAATGAACGATGAATATCCAAGGAGGAGTATTGTAAATAGTTTGGGCTTATGGCTATTCATCTTTATATCAACAGGCCCGTTAGGGTTTTACATGTATAAATATCACATACTTGTAACCTCTTTGGATGATCTATTCAATAATAATATTCTCTTCCTCTCATATGTCTCTTTCTCTCTTACTCTTGTTCTTTACATTTACAATAAGTAAGTTTTTTTAAGCGGATTTATGGAATGTTTTTTAAATCATAAGTTTTCATAAGCCCAAGCTCGTAAAAAGGGGTTTATAGTTAATCAAATTACTTAAATACGTTTCAAAATATAATGTATTATCATGTAAATGTATATATGTGATTTTAATTTTATGTAGTTTTATACGATTTTACGTTAATAAACTTCAGCTTCAACTAATTCGCCAAATAACTTTATAAAAATATTAGTTTCAACTTTTGGCTTATAATATAAACCCTAACCTCAACCTCAGCCCAACTTCAGCTCTAGCCCATTATGCAAAACACGCCCTTATAATGGGAGCTTCTTTTTTTTGCAAAAGGTGAAAGTTTATATTATTAAAACATCAAATGATACCAAGGATTACAAAGGAGAAAACAATCCTATACAACACACTACATGCTACTACTACTAAATACAAGAACCAAAGGGATCTCTGATACTATTAGAAATAGGATTTCTCTGAAAAAGCAAAATCTCCAAGCAGCAACATCCATACCAGCACAACTTGAGAACTAACTTTCAATTCACCTTTAAAGCACCAAAAACCATACTTTCTTGACTATATTTCCTAACTTATTTCTCCCATAAATCACTCAACCATCATCCATAGTGATTTAAGAGATCATAAGAGGGCATTACCAAGAAAAGTATAGCACCCTTATACATTATCTAAGGGGTTCTTTCTCACCAGCTACATTTCCAAACCGGTATCATCTCAGCCTATTAGTAGATACCCCTCACTAAATAGGATAAGAAGATATAAGGAATGGCATCACTGGCAAGAAAACACCCACCCTTAGATAGAACCAACCAATCCTAGGGATGGCAACGGGTGAGAAAAAAACCCATAACCCATGGGTACCCGCACATAAATGGGCGGGTAATCTCGTTATTTTTCACCCGTGGGTGGGTTGTGGGTGACAATTTGTACCCATCAGTAGGTGGCGGGTAATGCATACCCATCATGGGTGTACCCATTTAAGAAACCCACGAGTGTACCCACCTAAATACCCATGGGTGTACCCCTAAACCATTTGTGTTAAAATAAAATTTATTATATTACTTAAATATTTGTGATATTGTTGATATATATTTATAAACTACCAAGATCTTTAGACTACACAGTAAACTAATAATTTTTTGAGTTACAACACTAAAAGATGAATATGAAATATCAACTTTCAAAGATATATACATGATATATCTCAGTACTTGTATGTGATTTTGTGTAATGATGATTAATTTTTCAAGTTTCAGACATGTCATTAAGTATTTTGTGAACTTGGTATTTAAAAATTTGATATGATGTCTTATTACCTAGTTTTATAATTAGTTTACATATCATTGTTTTATGATTTTGTTCCATTTCACAAACCCACGGGCGATGGGGACCCACGGGAATGGGTATAGGTAAAAAGTTATATCCATTGGTGGGTGATGTGTAGGTGGCGGGTAAAAAAGAAATCACAGGTTCGGATGACGGGTTTGATGAACCCATACCCATTACCCACGGGTGCCATCCCTAACCAATCCTCCTTGATAGTGCATACATGAAAACATACACTATCCTCCTAGACCCTTTATATCTAATGTATAGTCCTTCCTTTTGGTACATCTTCTAGAATTAGATCTCTCATCTTTCATCAGTCTAAACCAATTTCCTCCCATGGCCAAATTGGGTTGAAAAGACTACTAAACAAGTACAGTCACACCCAGAAGACTCCAAATTGTTAGAAACTATACATTAAGGTTTGAATACTGCCATACTTCACATAGTGATCTGAATATATGACTCCATGATCAAAGGCCACTCTTTGTACTGCAGTTAGCCTTTTTTAGGTAATTCATCTTTACATTTCATTCAGCAACAACTGACTTGACCTGTTTGGAATCTTTAACTTTCAAACCCTGTAGTTGCAATTTGATACTTTCTTTAATACTTTGTAACAAGATTTGAGCATTCATTTTGTTGCTAGTAAACAGTCTTGAGTTTCTTTCTTTCTTTCTCAAAATACTTCTAATAGCATTTGTGCAAGGAAGTTCAACTACTTTATTCACTATATCTACCTAATTGTTAGGAATCAACCCCATATTCATCTTTTGACTCACTTGATTCCATATTTGTGCTGAGAATCCACACTTGAAAAATAGATGGTCATGTGAATCATTACATTTGCTGCACAAAGGACAAAGTAGAAGGCTTCTATTCCACTTCATCATATTATATTGTGTTGCTAATTTCCCTTTAACAACCATCCATTATATGAAAGCACATCTAGGATTGCATTGAGAAAACCATACTACTTTGTACCAAGGGACATTTGGATATACACATTTTAGGTCCCACCAAACATCCCTTACTGAAAATTCTACTAACTGGCCATTCCTTTTTCTCCATTTAGCAATGCTGCAAAAATCGGCCTAGGCGGCCGATTAATCGGTGCCTAGGCACTAGGTGGGGATTAACCGCCTTGATTCTCAATAATCGGCCTTATTAATCGTTTTAGTCAAAAATCAGTCAACATACCGATTAATCGGATAAAAATCGGCCAAATCAGAAATAAATCGGTCGAATCGGACAAAAATCGGCTAAATTAGCCAACTCAGTTACGGATTAAAATCGGCCATATCGGGGATTAATCGGCCAAATCAGAAAAAATCGGCTAAATCAGGAAAATTAGGCATATATTTTCAAAATTTTATAATTTTGTATATAAAAAGTCCAATCTGATTAATCCCCGCCTAACTGATTAATCGCTAGGCGGTACCCGGCCGCCTAGCTAGCGCCTAGCAATTTTGGTAACCTTGCCATTTAGCATGATCATTCTTTTCCTTGTTTAATAAAGGCAGTTGCAGTTGACTCAATTGGCTGAATTTTTTCACCCATTGTTCAGGCCAATTCAATTTATTATCATCAATCATCTCAGCAACACTACAATCCTTATGAATTCTAGCCTCATGAATATCTTTATTTGTAACAAACTGTTTCAAATACCCCATATCACACCAATTATCATTCCACATTGAGACATTTTCACCATTCCCAATTTGATGAAAAATATAAGGCCTGACTTTATTTCTCAATTCAAGAAGTGCTTTCCATGTACCACTATCACCTGCTTCCTCCTCTATTGCCCACAAACTTTCCTTTCAATTTAACCAGATTCACCCATTTAACCCATAGGCCTTCTTTCTTTGCAATAATTTTCCAAATTTGCTTGCTCAGAAGAACTTCATTCCAATCACCAAGATGTTTTATCCCTAAGCCACCCTCTTTTTTAGATTTGCAGACTTCTTTCCAAGCAACTTTGGATCTTCCTTTGCTATTATTCCCATTACCCTATAGGAAGTTTTTGAGGATGTTGTCTATTTCATTAATAACACTCTTTGGAATTTGGAGGACATATGCCCAATAAGTCTGCATTGTTGATAAAACATGTGCAAAAAGTTTTCGTAATTTACCAGCATATGAAAGAAATATATTCTTCCAATCTTGAATTTTACATTTCTCTTTGTCCACAAGTTGCTTAGAATCATTAATTCTAAGCTTCTTGGCAAGAAGAGGAACACCTAAATATTTCACTGGTAATTTGCCCACTTTGAACGGAAGAATAGCAAGAATTTTCTTTTTAGTAACCTCATTTACACTTCCAAAGAACACAACACTTTTTTCCATATTAGGCTTTAATCCTGAACAATTACTGAACTCCATCAAAGCTTCCTTAATGACATTGACTGATATTTCATCACCATGACATAAAACCAACCGATCATTTGCAAATGATAGGTGGGTTAACTTTATTTCTTTACATCCTTTGTGAAATTTGAATTTCTTATTGTCATGAACCTTTCTGGCAAGCATTAGAGAAAAAACTTCCATAATAAGGGTGAAAAGGTATGGGGAGATAGGATCTCCTTACCTTAGACCCCTACCATATAACAACCCGCAATTTTCATCAATGTAAATATCTATTTATTAAGTTAGATGCAAGGTACTATCTATCTATTATATATGAACCACCTTTTTCAGGGAAAATTTTCGCTTCATTACTTGCATAACTAAAGTTAACGAGCTCACGCAACCTACCTATGTCAATCCTATCTACATATATGTCAAGCAAACATCAATAAAAAACTAATAAAAAATAAAACATTGTCAAAGTCAATATATTAATATCATAAATTACTTCATATATTGTCTATTTGCAACATTATATCAAGAACGGGCTTTAAACCGTTATCGTATACCTCTAAAACCCTAATTTCATGAGAAGTTAGTATCTAAAGTGAATGTACAAGCTACTAAAGCATATGTACAAGTAATATAACATCTCATTTGAAATATAAACTCCATCCAAGTCAATGTACAAGCCTTTAAAGCATAAAGTACAAGTCATTAATGCACGATATTCAAAATAGCTGTTTTACCTTCGTTTTCATTCTAGTTTCTTCACCACCACTTTTGTACAAGCTACTACACTCAATATACAATGTATAAACCCTAATTATTCTACTCATAAGCTCTCACACATATTTTTACACTCAAAACCCTAATTCAAAACCCTAAACCCTAAAACCGAGCTAGTTTCTAAACCATGACCCGTTTCTTTGTTTTTATCCATTGTAAACCTAAACCAATACTCAAATAAGTTGTAATAACATAAATTATAACATTACAAATCACATTACATCATCATTTCACCATTTTAATAACAATGTACAAGAATTAAATCTAGAAAACCCTAATTGAACCCTAATTTGAACTTTTAACCCGTTTACTCATTTTCGCCTATTTTAAACCCAAACCACCTATCAAATCTTGTTAATAACTCTTAATATAAGTCTTGTAATCATTAATACATTGTTATTAAACAAGTATACACGAAATTGAAGCTTAAAAACCCTATTCGTGCTCTATTGAACCCGCGACACCATTTCTTTCTTTTTGACCCATTTTAAAACTCAACTTTGCATCCAAGCACCTCCATGATGCACCTCCTTCACCCACAAGCTGCTTACAAGCACTTACATCATCTCCTTGGCCTCCAAGAAAAGCCACATCACCCCTTGGTGACTCATTTCAAGCCGTGGCACACAAACACCCCTTATAAACCTTCCAACACCTCCATGCTACTTTCTAGCTTTGATAACTCATGTTATAGCCTCTCCTCATCATACCCTAGCTGCTACACATGTTCAAGACTTGGCCATTAAGTTTCCTTGGTCCTTAAGGGTCATTCGCACCTATATAAAGGGTGTAAACCCCTCATTCTAACTCATCCCCCACTTCCTCCTCTATAACCCATCATAGCAGCAATCCTTTGCTCAAAGAAGTTCCTAAGAGGTCCTAAGAAGTCTCAAGAACAGAAGTGAAGCAAAAGAAACCAAGAAAAAAAGCCCGGGAGTCGTTATTCTAGGCGTACGAAGCTAAAAGTCCCGATTTCGACCCATTTCCAAGCTATAAACTCAAACCCATGTTCCATAAGCTTACATTCTGTTTTCATACCCTTATAATGTTCATATGATCATGCTTAAATCATTATATAAAGCTTTAAACTCAAAAACATATGTGTTTTACCTTTTTGATCCAAACCGAACTCATGAAACCCTAATTTCATGTTTTTACTTAATCTATAAGCTAAACTTGTAAACTATTGTTATAATCTATTCTAATAAGCTTATCTAACATTATAATAAGTACTTTATTATAATCCTATTGAAGCCACAAGGTATGCTAACATATATACGTAAAATACGAAAGTCATGAAACCCTAGATGTTGAAAGGACTAATATCAGTTAAATGCAACATGTTGACTACTATTGTAAATTAACAAAATGGGTTCAAGTAATTAGATGAATTTATGTTGCTAACGAAATGTGCTTCCTACTTTAAAATAATGATGTGGGTTATTGAAATAATGAAGGTTAATGAGATTGGTAAAGAGATCAAATTAATGGCAAAAGGCTGATAAACGGTGACCCCGACTATCCCACATGATCTTACATAAGTTGAGTAGATAAAGTTACAACGATAATAATGGTTTAGAGGTCGAAATCGTTTCTAGCATTATAAAAAGATTACATGGCTATTCCTATGAAAATTGTAAAACTATATTTAAATCTCATGGTTTGTTACCTGGTAACTAATCTTGAAATCATCTTTGTTGCAAGTGAAGATGGATCCAGTCATGGGAAGTCATCAAGCAAGGGTGGACATTCAAAACACAAGTCAAAGAAGCCTCATGGGTATATCCACACATATGCACATGTGACTACATATGTCTAAATTGTATGTACCATGGATTGCTTTAGTTTTTGATGTTGTGATTACATTTCAGCCATGATGTGCGTTGTTTTATATTTTTGGATATTGTAATTATGAGCTTATTCGTCCTTTTTAAGTTTTATTTTTGTAAACGCGGTTATGAACGTAAAACCCTGTGCTTCGCAGCGGAGCGCGGGTTACAGACCTCGTTTTTTATTAGTGGGTAAAAATTCATAAAGCTATTTAATTAACGATGTTTATGATTGATAAGTGAAACTGTTTTTGCTTAATAAAATAAGTTGTAGTTGACATTCAGTTGTAGCTAAATGTACATCAATAAGAAAATTTGAGCGCAGGAGTGAGTTTCGTTAAGCTTATTTTATGATGTTTCAAGAAGCTCTAAATATAGAACTCATGCTTGTATTGCATTTTTGCTACTAAATAAGTCAAGAAGTTCTACCCAAATAGTTTTTCAACTTCAATAATTTCTCATAAAATGTTTTAACACATACCAAAGTTAACCCGACACTTCAATAAGAATGGTCAATGGTCAAATCTTTATTCACCAAGGTTGTACATTTGTTGCTCAACAAAAAAACCAGAGCTGAATATTATAACATCTCTTCTCTGAAAACTCCATACATGAGCGTTTTGAGTGTTATATAAGGTCAACAACGCAAATGGAAGTCAGGACGTATTGGAATGCTCAAGCTTTTGACTAATGTCATAATCCCCTAAGTATGTCGATTATACCGATAAAGAGGACAACATCATAAATTATAGGCTATTTACCGAAAAAATCATCATACTTACCCCTATATAGTTTTAAATATGTAATTTTTTTTTTGCTTATGCGATCATTAAAATGGTTTTTTTTGGACTTTTTGGACTTTTTGGGCTTCTATGACATTTTACCCTTTCAAGTCATTATATCATATTATAGAAATAGTCTCTTAGGTATTATATTAACACAAATACATATATCCTCTAATCCTCATACCCATATTTTATTAAAACAAAAGTTTCAGAAATAATTCATAACAAAGTTTCAGAACTCATCCCTATTTCCCCCAATCCCGATCCCCTCCCCATCGAAACCCTAATTAACTAATCCTAGGTTCCTCATCCCAAACAAACCCTAATTAACTAGTCTCAATATCCTCATCCTAATTTCCCCCCAATCTCGATCACCAAACAAACCCTAATTTCATAACTCGACAAAATTTTAATCAACAATGAACAATGATGACAAAGGTTAGTTATTTATTCCCTTACATTGTTATTAATTATTAGGTTACTGTTAAATTGTTATTTATTATAAGGTTATTACATATCATATGGTTATGCAAGTGTTTGTGTCCACTAATTAACATTGGCTGAACACATTGGAGGACTTTTTAACCTTTATGCTCTTCAACATATTAGTAACATTATTTTTAATACACCCAACCAATTGTTCTGCAATTCTTGATGAATTTTAGAATGACATTGTTTAAATAAAATAACCATGAACTATAATTTTTGTGTTTGTATAACTTATTAGTTGTTTAAATTTGTTTGTTGTTATGTAGATACGGAGAAGAAACACATTGTTACCAATAAACCAGAACTTAATGAACACATGATGGATTGGATTATTGCTAAGTATGTGAAAGTCCCAATTTACACGTCTATATGGAAATATAACACTTATCTAATTGTAAATAACACAAGTAATAACTTTTCAATCGTGTAATGCTTTATTGATATAATCAAAGTATTACAATGTGCTATGGATCGCATAAGTTGAATGACAATGTAAGATTACCCTTTGAACAAGTAAACTAGATAAAGTATCAAGTTTACAAGTAACTTATGAAGTCCCGCTGATATGATCAGCTGACTCTAGTGTAAGTTTGACAAAGGAGTAAATGACTATAATAACGACAACAATTAAAGCGATAACATTTACTCCTTATAACATTCTCTATTTATACTAATACGAGGTTGTATCCTTAGTGGGGGCAGTTGCGACATGTCAAGAATCTTGTGGAGGACGTACAAAGCATTAAATGCACGTCCATTCTTGGAAACATCCCGCCTATACTTTAGTGAACAGTGCTGCCAACTATTCACTACTTTTACCAACTTCATACATGGTACAGGCTTTAACTCAAAAGATCTTTTTGTCCTACCATTATCCTTTATTGAGTTTTCCGCCTAAACCTTTCATAGAGAAAAGCTTAAGTTCAGCTTGTTCTTCTTCAAAGGGTAATAGGATAGTCAAAGTATTGCCACCTCTGACTCTCCTTAAAACCATCAGCGTATTCCTTTTACATACCAGCTGATATCCATCCCAGCTGACGAGTATGCCTTCAATTAATCTTTGACTTCCGTAACAATGTCTTTGACTTGAATACGTCTGAGGTTGCTCGATGAAGCTTTGCACTCAGCGAGTCCTTCACTGCTTGCTGATGCTTTGCACTGAGCGAGTCTTCGATAACTGCTGAGCTCAGCAAAACTTTAATACTTAGCCTAATTTTTGTTTAAATATAGGCTAGAATCATTTGGCTCTGAATTGGCCAAACAGTATGGGAAACCGAATTTAAATTGGACAGATTCATTGTTTGATATAATAGCCGATGACGTTTATATAACATTTTTTTATCAACCAAAGCATGCCAAAGGTATGTAATGCAGTTTATGGTACTCATCCTCTTAACAATGTAGTATCTCATATAGTTTGTAATGTAGATATTCAAGATGTTCAAGAGTCTTCAAAAACATATGCTCAAGAGTCTTTAAAAATAGATGTTCAAGATGTTGCAAAAACAGTTGTTCAAGATGTTGAAAAAACATATGTTCAAGATGTTGCACATACAACGGTTGTTGAGGCTGACCAAGGTTTGTAATCTTCCTTATGCTTGTTATTGTTATAGTTAAACCATTGTTGTTCAACTGAATGCACTACATTAGATTGTTTTAAAATGTAGTAAACAACAACAACAACATACATTTTTCTTACAATACCCCAAACACTCCTCTTACTATTCCATTTGCTCATTTCCTCAACTGTATCATTCCATTTATTGGCAGTCACTCTCATTTTAGGTTTTTTCATAACTTTTGCCTAGAAATTTGTCTTGAGTGCATAGTTTGTTTTTAATTGCCATCCATAAAACAAATGTTTGGTATTTTATTTGAATGTAAGATGAGTGTAGTTAAAGGCACCCTTAAAAATCATAAGGAGGGTTGCATGTATGTGGTGGAGTGCCATCCTGATGAGGCCCAAGATCCATTCTGTTTTGTTCCTAATATGAGGATGAAGCTATGTTTAGGTACAAAGCAGGATGGTTGATTGGGAAATGTAATCAAGGTAGGAAATGAAACTCTGTGTGTTGCCGCACAAGTAGGGAGTTTATAGTAGGAAATGTAGTCAAGGGTATGGGTTTTCTCCATGGTTGCCTAGAATTGCTATCCATATGAGATGAATGGTGAACTAATATCTATAGAGTTTCATGTATGTTTTGTTTAGAGAGTATGCTGAAGCGGACGATTATTAGTTTTTCTAACAATACGATAAAACCAAATATAGAAAAAACAAACAAAACCGGGCTAACCTGCTAGATTCGTGATGTCATTTGACAATGCCAAAGCGAACGAAACACCTTTGCCTCAACCCGACATATCTTCCCCTAACAACAAATTGGCAAGCCTCTTCTTCATCATTTCCATATCTACAAAACAAAATCTCACACTGTTAAAAACCCAAACACAAAACCAATGTACACAAAACTTATACACATGCATTATAACATCATCACCTACCCAATTTTGTTTTTTTAATGTCAGAATCAGTAAAGTTTTTATTAAAAGGAAAATCTAAAAACAAACAATAATTATAAAAGTAACTAACTATTTTCTTCCATTCTGAACAATTAGCAGCAACATGGCCATCCATAAACCATTTTCTGCATATACACTCAGACACTGTTATCTACACTTATGGCAAAAAATAGCTGAACACCTTAAAAAATATAAGTATGACACTCACGGGGTCAATGGAGCATATTGCTTTGTTGCTGCACGTTAGGGTTCCATTTTCCTCTAATCTACAAAATCAAAATAAAAGAGAAACACTGAGAATATATAAGAAACCATTTAATTATGATAAACAAAAAAGTATAATGCACCATTTCTCCCTATATATTATCGTAATCAAAAAAGTATCTCAAGAATAAATCGTTGATTGAAGGGGTTGGGGGTTTGGTAACACTGTGTATGGATTTTGAGTTTATT
>BQNB010082991.1:0-12842 GCA_026074375.1 Tanacetum coccineum
TGGTTATAGCGTGATCCGTCACGTTTTTCTCTTCGATTTGAGAGGTCACGGGCCTTAAACGGACTTACGGATCAAAAGTTATGGCTGTTTTACTGAAACCCTTTTCTTCACAAAAAAATTTTCGTTCGGTCCTCTTGCTCGTTCGATCCTCTGGTTCGTTCCTCTCGATCGATCCTCTCGTTCGATCAATTCGTTCGATCTACTCGTTCGATCAACTCGTTCGATCCTATCGTTCGATCAACTCGTTCGATCCTATCGTTCGATCAACTCGATCGATCCTCTCGTTCGATCCTCTCGTTCGATCAACTCGTTCGATCAACTCGTTCGATCAACTCGTTCGATCAACTCGTTCGATCCTATCGTTCGATCCTATCGTTCGATCAACTCGTTCGATCCACTAGATCGATCCGCTCGTTCGATCCATTATATAAAAAACTCGATCGGTCCTTAATAAAATTCTCCTCGTTCGGTCCTATAGATGTTGCACTCGTTCGATCCAATAGAAAAGAACTCGTTCGATCCTTCAAGAATTTCCTCGTTCGGCTGTTGATTTTGTCCCTTCGTTCGGTGATCTTTCAAACGTTGCAATAAAATGATACTTAAAAGAGAAAGTGACACTTTGTTGCAAGAAAAAGACACGAAAAGAGACAAATAAACCACACTTTGTTGCAAGGAAAAAAATGATTACGAGATGAAAAACAAAAAAAACCAATTTCCGAATAATAAGCTTAAAAAAAATTACCACAAACAAATCACAACACCCAACCTTGGCTCTTGATACCACTTGTTAGGATATCATTTTATCACCAAACACAAAAATAAGAAAAATAGATTTTAGAGAGAGAAAGTAAAAAGAGAAAAATGGTTACTTGTTCATGAAAAGAAAAATGAGAAGCAACACCCTCTCCACACTTGGAGAAGAGTGGACTATTCTTGTGGGTTTTACTTTGGGCCAGTTCTTAATACAAATGGGCTTGAGCCCGACAACTAGGCCCAACTAGCTTAACTGAATTCCCGTAAACTACGTTTTGCTTATACAAGGCTCGGAAATATTTAATGACCATCACTTTAATAAATACACAGCTAACAATCTCCCCCTAAGGGGTGGTCATTCAATTGTGGATCCTTCTTGTGACGTCTTGAGTCTTGGAGCCTTGTATTCTTGGGAATTCCTTTTTGAAGATCCGTTTGCATGCTTGTGATCTTGGATCTTGATCTTTAACTTGATATACTTTGACAAAATACTGAAATCGTGGTCTTTGGCCTTGATTTATCTTGACTACTGAGATCTCGGAATCTTTATCCTTGAACCTTTATGCCGCCTTGCGATCTTGTGTCTCCGCCATCATGCTCAAGGCCTTGAAAGCTTGCTAACAATCTCTCTCAACATTTACTTTAACATGATTACTTGTACCACATCATGGTAGGAGTAGTACTTGATCCACTTGTAAGATATATCTTTGTTAATTGTCCGACAATCTTGTCAGAAATGTTCTTTTAAGGAAGTGCTTTGTACATCAGAGATTTCGGAAGACTTTGATAGTTTGAGCTTTCATCATGTATATATATTTGTTGATTGAGCATGAGGTCTTGAATCTTGACTCCGCTGGAATAAGGTTGCAACGCCGTTACTTATCCCTGAAAATTGATGTTAGTGATAAACAACAGATATAGACGAATATGGCTTTGTCATTTGTCTTGAGTTTGGTTACATTAACCTCTAGTTCTGTGAGGACCGTTTTACAGTATAAATATTGTACTTATGATCGGGTAGGTTCAATTTAGAAGAACCTCCTTGACAGGGTTTCCAGCTCAAAGTATTAGATCCTCTAACGCGATTGCATTAGATTCACCGTACTTGCTTGTTCTCATTACCAGAACGTCTCAAAGCAGACAGCACGGTAAGAGTGAATCAGATAGTTACTATCTTTCTGATTGAGTCGTTGCTGCAGCCAATTTTAATCAAAGGAATACTAATTCTAGACCTCCGATGGTTGCAAACCAAATCCGACCACCTGGTTTTCCTCCGATTCAAAACAATCAAAACCGTTTCAATCCAAATCAAGGTAATAATTTCAATCAAAACCGTGGAGGCAATTTCAATCAAAACCGTAACTTCAATCAAGGACAAGTTTACCAACCTCCAACGATTCCACCACCAGTTTACCAAACTCATCCTCAACAAATGCAAGGCGTTTCAAAGACCAATTTCAAAAATTATGTCAAGGCTAATGATGTTGTGTTACGAAATATGCAAAATCAAGGCCAAGGTTTACAAAACCATATGACAAATTTAACGGAAATGCTTTCTAAGTTCATAACTTCCAACACCACTTCATCTTCGAATTCAGGAACTTTTCCAAGTCAAACCGTAACTAACCCTCGTGAGCATGTTAATGCTATCACCACACGAAGTGGTAAAACTTGTGAAGGACCTTCGAAGCCTCTTGTTCCTACACCCATTGTTTCTACCCCTCTAAATGAAACCGAACAAAACCCGAAGACATCAATGGACAAAGTGCAAAAACCCAGTTAAGAAAATACCGCACAAGTCCCACCTCCAGAGGAAGATGATTCCATTTTTATTCCAAAACTAAAAGCTAAGAAAACCGTTAACATTGAAATTTAAGAACCAAATTCTCCATAGCCTAATTCGTATCAATCTAAACTTCAATATCCCGAGAGGATGAAAGTGAGAGGGAATGATAAACCAAGTGCTCAACATAGAAGGTTCTTGAAGATGTTCAAACAACTCCGTTTAGAGATTGGATTGAAAGATGCTCTCATCGAAATGCCAAAATTCAACAAATGGTTAAGTGGTTTACTAAGGAACAAAGAGAAGCTCGAAGAAATCACCATTACAACCGTGAATGCTGAATGTTCTGCTATCATCATGAACAAAGTTCCCGAGAAACTCAAAGATCCCAGAAAATTTCTTATTCCATGTGCTTTACAAGAACTTGATAGGACTAGTGCTTTAGCCAATTTCGGAGCTAGCATAAATCTTTTGCCTCATTCTATCTACAAGAAACTTGGGCTTGGAGCTTTGACTCCCACTCGAATGACACTCGAGCTTGCCAATCGTTCCATTACGCACCCAATGGGTATAGCCAGGATGTATCGTTAGAGTTGATGGTTTCACTTTTCTGCAACTTTGTGTGAGTTAAATTTTGAACCCGACCCAAGAGTGCCTATAATTTTAGGAAGACCTTTCCTTCGCACCACGAAAGCTCTCATCGATTTGTGCGAAGAAACATTAACTCTAAGAATAGGAAAGGAAGAACTTGTTTATTATGCCGATAAATCTAAGAAAAACAAAAATAAGCATTTTGTTTCACTAAGCCAATATCTGTAATTGATTTCCTCAAAAGATACCCTGTTTAGTGGCATACCACTACTCATTCTGATGATCCTTTCCTAGATCTTCTCCGTGAAGACTAGGATAGTTTGAGAAAGTTTCGCCGATGAACTTTCTCCTCTTGATTCGTTACCACCGGGTAATGATGATTCGACTCTTAAGAAGGACTTGCATGAAGAAAATTTTCAAGTTTACTCAAATCCTCTTTTTGAATTTGATGACGATTTCAAATCTAGCACTATAAATCCTCTTTTTGATGAGATAGAGGAAGATGTCGAGATCAGAAATTCCAACATTTTTGATGAGCCAGTTTTACTCAACACACCTTTATCCGATAAGGTTGCTCAAGAAGACAATAATGATGAGATCGATGCTTTTCTAGCTATGGAAGTTTCTTCTAACTTTGAGGAAGGTTATTTCGATTCAGAAGGAGACATAACTTTTCTTGATTAATCTGCTTATGTTAATGCTTTCCATAATCCATCGCTTCGGAATGATTTTCCAGATCATGAACCAGAACAAAATATATCCCACAATATTTAACTATTTTCTCACAAGAAGTGATCCTCTTCACCATGAGTTCGTCGGTGAACTTTTGACACTTCCTTTAAGGAATAATCGTGAATTTGAGGCATATCTTAGTCTTATGACTATGCTTTATGAGATTTCAACTTCCCGGTCACTGGAAAATGTTCATGCTAATCAAAGTTCAATTATCAAGTCTCTTCCCGTATCTCCTATCCCCGTTGAGGATAGTGACCCCGTTCAAGAAGAGATCGATATTTTCCTTGTTCCAGATAATTTAATTCCACCAGGTGTTGAGAATGATGATTCTGAAGATGAAGATAATGAGTTACCTAACCTTGACCATCAAGATGATCCGTCAATTCCTCGTCCTCCACCGGATGTTGAGAAATGTCTTGATCCCAAAGCGGGTATTTTGATAACCAAAGTGTTTAATGATGTTTCTAAACCTCATGATTTTTTGGCTGATATTTTACCCACCCATCCCACCCATGTTTCAGATTTGACCTTCATTTCTTCATTTCTCTCCTTCAGGAGTGAAAACACCATTTTTGACCCCGGCATCATCACCTTTCCATTTTCTTATCTAGAACCGGTGGCATTTTCAATGGAAGTTTCTTGTTCTAAGTGTTGCTCTCCCTACGGATGAATGAATTCAGGGATCGAGTCGAGCTTGCGACTCGGTGAACAAAAACAAGCCGCT
Organism: Tanacetum coccineum; assembly: GCA_026074375.1. Taxonomy (NCBI): domain Eukaryota; kingdom Viridiplantae; phylum Streptophyta; class Magnoliopsida; order Asterales; family Asteraceae; genus Tanacetum; species Tanacetum coccineum. The sequence goes on from BQNB010082991.1 coordinate 4,587, forward strand.
TCGTGGGAGTCACCCCATGCTTATCCTTTTCTATTTTCTTTCTATTTTCTAACAATAATGTGTGGTGATGTGATGAGGCTTGTACTCTTCCAGTTTTTGTTGTTTGTTGTTTGTACTTGTGATTGTTTATAGGATGAACCCAACTTTTTTGAAGCCTCTTGTGTTCGGTGTTGTGTCCCGGTCCACTCGAGCTTCCTATCCTTTGTTTGAATATAGTTTGGGGAAATCCGATATCCTTTCATCTTATCGATTCACGTTAATCTTTGCATAATTAATAAACGGCTTAGATTGGCGTAGAAACCAGCCTTAAACATTAAGGACGATGTTTTGTTTTAGTTTGGGGAGGGAATCTATCGATTTGATGTTGCCTGCTTATTGTTTTGTTCTCACGTACCCGTTTTCTCGCAAAAATAGCAAAAATTTTAAATTTTTAAGTTTTTATTTGTAGGGAAAAATGAAAAAATATATATTAGTAGTTAAAAAAATAATAATAATAAGTGTTATGACAGAATGTAGTTTTCCGTTTGGTGAGAATAAGTATTTTTTGACCCAATCGAACGCTGGTGGTGAGTTTTAGCTTTTCCTTAACAATTAAATGTTGATAGTTTGTGCTAGTACATGTAGACTTTAATACATGCTAGACTTGAAATTATTTAGTAAATGAAGACTTGTGTACTCTAGTTGATTTAAATATGTCGGAGTTTGATTTGATATAGGTCTAAGTATTTGCGAATCTATTTATTAGAGGATTTTTAATTGCAAAGAATAGCGATGATAGTGTTATACCGAATTAGGATGCTAATACAAGGTTTATTTGGAAATTAAGCTTATAGAAGAATAACTTGTGGATTTTCTGCCCCGAAGTCTAAAATGATTATCATACGTGTTCTCTTTAATTTTTCAAATTAGAGTTTTACTCTTAAAAGTCTAATCATCATATTTAGAGAAAAAAGCTTTATCGATGAAGTCAACATCATTTATAAATAAGAATTTTAGTTCAAGTTTATACTTTAGTTTTCTAAAATGAAATTTTTTTATTTGCAAAAATAATAATTTAAAAAAAAATTAGTTGGTAGGATGCAAGTTATAAATCCATAGTGTTAATAATTAATATACAAACTCCATCGCAATAAAGTACATGGGCATTTGTCGGTTCGTTCCTGATGTGACATCGAAAGAAAGGGTGGAGGATCTATATTTAGGGTTGGTATCATAATAAGTACACGGACTCTTGTTGGAGGCGTGGCCGATGTGTCGTCGAAAGAAAAGTGATACCGGTTCCTAGCCTAATATGTAAATATAATGTATAGTTAAGTTGCAACTTAGAAAATAAATAGTAAATGTTTCATTCTCTAAAACCAAAGTATTCTTTTGAACCAACGTTTGCAAAAGTCTACAAGGCTTTTTCATCGGAAATTCATGCGTCTCGATTATTATTCTTCGGATGGGGTCTCAAAAACCTTAGCACTTACCCGATGACGGTGGGATGCTAGAGAAGAAAGTCATTCATGGGACAAGTGAACTAACGATGTCTTTGCTAAGGAGGTTTTTGTTTGCTTTGAGTTGTGATCTTACTAAGTGATTAACATATTAGCCCAAAAGGCCCATGTGTAAAGCTTAGTTAGATTTTAACTATTTAAATATGTGGATTTAATGGTTTAAATTAATTTGAGCACACACACTTAAATATATGTTATGTATCGAGAAGAGAAATTCACAAGTTGTAATTATAAGTATTCTTAGCATTTTAGCTTGTACTTAACGGTGATCTTATTTTTAAGCTTAGTGTGGGAAAAGTGAAAAGTCGGGAATGTTGAAGTTATCTTTTAAGACACTTTTCAAGTGCTTTTTTTCTATGATCCTAAAAGTTATCACTAAGGTAATGAAAACAATACATTGTGTCACACAAGAATAAGTTGTAGTTAGGTAATTAATTATAAAGAAAAACCATAAAAAGAGAAAAAAATAAATCTTTGAAAATGGGAATTCGGGTGTTTTATAACTTGTGATCTTTTAGCTCTCTCAACGAAAATCTTTGCTACTTTTCAAAGGTTTAGTTTGGGGAAGTTTTGAGATATTTGGTTATAAGGCATGTAATATTGCGTGAGGACACGCAATCGTTTAGTTTGGGGAATTTTGATAGGTGTAAAATACACATATCCGTTAACACCAGAAATGACCCTAAATGACCAAAAACATACTAAAAATGGCAAAGATATGCTTGTTTTTGTGTTTTGTGTATGCATGTACGGATAAGACAAAAATCACAAGAAAACCATCAAAAACGGGCAAACACGGACTCGAGGAACGGAAGAGCACAAAAGAAGCCGGGAATTAAAAAAAAGCTAAAGTCAAAAAGTCAAATGGTCAAACTTTGGTCAACTTAAGCCAAACAGTCAAAGTCAACACTAGAAGACTGGTATTGCGTTTGAGCACTAGTCAAATATATATATATAGTATTAATCCCGTGACAATTCTTTCCAAATTACTTCTCAAACAAGAGAAATAAAAGGATAAAATCTCATTAAAGAAAACACAATATGTATATTTTTAACCGGGAAGTATTTCTTCTCGGGTCGTATCCCAACGAAGTCGTGAATTGAGATTCGGGAATAATTCGGATTCAAGTCAAGAATGAATAAACGATTTTTGAATTTTGAATTACACTACGAATATAACAGCACAATTAAACTATAGAAACAATTAAAGAATTAAAAACGTTTAACTAATACGAAAAATTAACAAACGTGAATTAAAAACGTGAATCTAAAGCACTTCTTTTAACAAATTTTATGCCTAAAAATCACAAATTTAAAAAGAAAATTTTATGAAAAAGATTTAGAATTTTTTAACTCTTTTTTGAATTTTTTATGAATTTCTAAAGAAAAATGAATTACTAAAAATACACTTTTTCTAAAAATTAACACTAAAATTCTATTTTTATTTTTCAAAAATACTAGATTGAAAAAGAAAATTATTACAAAAAGAATTATATTTTTCCAACTATTTTTCTATTTTCTATGATTTTTTTAAGAAAAAGAAATTACCTAAAACCTATTTTAATTTCTAGAAAATACAAATTTAACTGGAAAAATAAAGAAAAATGGTTTTTAACTACTAAAAAGGTGCAGAAATTTAATGGAACAAAAATGCCCAAATTTTATATAGCAATTGAACCCTAATTTTGCTAATTAAAAACTAAACCCTAATTTTGCTAAACTAAAATTAAAAATATTAAATCTATTTTATTAAACCTAAAAGACTAGGGTAGAAAATGTAAAGAATGGAAGTAAAGGGTAGGCGGGAAAAGTAATGGAAATTTACACTCTAGTTAAAACAGACAACCTTTAACTATCAAGAAAATACAAAACAGACCCTACGATTTGCTTATTATTGGCTTATTTAAAAAGTGAGAATAAGCAAAAACTTAAAACTACAAAGTTGAACCTGAGCTTTAACACTACAACTTTAATAAAAGCACTATGAACTTTTATCAACTAGATAAGCTAGAAAATTAGCTTTTAAAACTGCTTTACAGTAACTATGCATTTTCTTTGAAAATTCAAACTTTTTCAAACTTTGGCTTATATCTAGCTTATTATTCAATGAAAATGAAAACCAAAAGAAGCTAAATGGAGATTGTGATGTATACTAGAGATGTCTAAAAAGAAATAAGCTACAAGTTAACAAGATTAAAAAGAAATTTGCTATCAAAAAGTGAAGATTCAGGCTTAAAACTGTTTTTAAGCTATACCTAATAAGCTAATTAGCTTATTACTAATTCCTAGAAACTAAATTTTTGGAAATAAGCTATCCTATGGTTATTGAACAATCCTAGATAAAAGGAATCTTGAAATAACAACTAGACATGAAGAATCTAAAAGAAATAAGCTAGAAATCTCAGCTGCTACTATACCACTTTTGCAAGAAGATTTAAGCTAATCTAAAGCTTGGAAATGAAACTTAAAAGATGAATTTTAAAGAGCTAATAGAGTACTACTTAGATGCTTTAAACTAAATTCTAACTCCTAATTATAAGTGCTAAAAAGTATCTTAGAAAAGTGATAAGCAACAGCAGTACTTACTGAGTAAGTACTGCTTATGCTGATGTAATTGACACAAAACCAAATTCAGGCCAAAGCTCTAAGTTTAAATCTCATAAACTGACTAACTAAGTGTTTCTAAGTTTGCACTATCCAAAATTGAAAACTAAATTGGTGTGAATGACCTAATCTCTAAAACTACTTAACACTCTAAATGTCCTGGTGCTGGCAAAGCTTTTTAAACTATAAACTCTGAAAATCTTCAAACTAACTTTTAAAATCTATTTAAAACTTGATAAACCTGAAAAACTCAACTGTGTAAAATACTTTGACAAGGTCTTGTTGACTTTTAGAGTCAAAAATGTCTTGACCCAAACACTACTTCAATTTCACTGTCTCAACTATATTTCACTTAAAATCTACTTTTAAAGCTAAAACTGTTAAAGTTTTATATCTACTCAGACTTAAACTAACCTAATTAAGCTATTTTAACTCTAAAACCTACAGCTTATTAACAGAATTAAGCTAGTTACTCAGCTAGCTTATTCTACTTATTAAGACAGAATTAAAGGCAAAATTGAACCTTAATGATTCTAACTACAACAGCTTAAAGACATTTTAATATCTAAACTAACTAAACTATATTGAACAGGATTAAGCACAAATAGGACAAAGAAATAAGCTAATGAATTAAGCTATGTATATGCTAGAATCAAAATTATAAAACTAAACCTGTGAACTTGTAGTCTCTGACCTTAAGGTCACTCTTGTTGAGTGAGTGACCTTTAAACAAAATCCTAATGGCACCTTGCCTCTAAACCAACAGGATATAAGCTCAATAAGCTGAAATTAGCTTATTACTCCTTATTGCCTCCAAACTCAATCTAATTGCACTCAAATGAACAAAATTTGAACAATAAGAGACAAATACAGTATTTAAAAAGATTTTAACAAATTTTGAACAACTTTAGAACAAAAGGAAACAAAATAAGCTATATTGAGCTTATTACAAGCTTATTAGCTAAAACTGACTTATTACATGAAAACTTGAAAACAAACACAATTCAACTTGCTTTATTGCTTTTAAAAGAAGAGTACAAGTTTAAAAAACAGGAAGTACAACTGAATTTGAAAGTTTAAAAGGCTTAATTCACAGAATGAACAGTAAACGTGAGTTAAAAAGGAAATTACAAAAAAAAACTGAACTAAACTCTAAAAACTACTCACTACTACTAACTATCTCTTATTTATAGATGAGGATGAAGAGAAGATGAGAGCTTCTATATCTTCCAAGCCGTTGATCACTTCATTTGAATTTAAGCCGTTGGATTGTCTTTGATGATGTGTTTGAACCAATAGGAAGTTGCCACATCATAGAAATGACGTGGAAATAGGTAAATACGAGGTGGGGAAGAGTGTAGGAAGAAACGTGGAAAGATTTGGAGAGGTGGGTTTGTTCGGGTTTTTGGCAGGAAAAGAGGTTAGAGGCGGTTAGGGGGAGAGTTTAAGCCCGCGTATGGTTTGAAACTTTGGAGTATTAACATAACCGGTCCTTGTGTTTCTTTTTGAGAAGTGTCGTGTAAGATAAGTTTGAATATTTACACTTCTGGCCCTTGTAGTTTAATAAACAAATAATGGTCTTTTACTTTGGGCTTTTTGTTGGGCTTTTGTTGGTCTGAATGGTGTAAAAAGGCCCAAGGGTATTTTAGTCTTTTCATCTTCCATTGTAAGGGCAAAATGGTCTTTTTCCTTCAAACTTTTGTCCTTTTCTTCACTTTCTTGTCTTTTCTTGACCACGGTCTTGATCCGGCTTTTGATATTGGCTTCAAATCTTTCTCTTGATCACTTGTCTCTTCATTTCTTGTCGGTTTTGGCTCGTTTTTGCTCTTTTTGACTTTGATATCCTTTCCTGCACATTAAGACACAAAAGCACACATATTTCCATCTTTTGGCATATTTTTGGCTTTTATTGGTTGTACTAGTGTAAAAGGAAAAAAACAAGTAAAAGAAACTAGTACTCCCGTGGTTTGCTCAATAATGGAGAAGAAATATGCGATAACTGGTTAAATCGTCCTCCAAGAGTCGTCCAATGAAACTTCCAAGCTTCTTCTCGTCAAATATATCATGTAATCAAAGACAAAGACAACTACACCAAGCATAAAATCGGCGGGATAGATATATATACAACGAGAGTTTAGGATTTCGACTCTATGAAAGCAGTAAAGATAGGATGAGAGTAATGATGTAATCATAGGTTTATGCAGGTTTATAAAAGAATTACAAATTTTAAATGTTGTTCAAACTATTTTTCGAAAATACTAGAAAATTTTTAAATTTTCATGTAGCTGGGTTCACGACGCCGTCAAGAGGAATCCTGACACCGTCTTTAGGCTCTGAGAGAAATTTTCTTTTCGTTTTCTTTGAAAAACTTCCTGCACTCCGATTACATAAGCTATTTCCTGCATGAAACCTAAGATTAGTCGATACAATCATATGACTTAAAACTTGACGCGAATTAATCTAAACAATTTATTAATTATGCTTGAATTGATTCTTAAAAACCGGATATTTCCCCTATACTTATTTTATGCAAAATACCTTTGATTACGTAGAAATCGTTTAACAGAATCAGTTTTCCTATGTGGACTTCTACGTCTTTAACAATTCCAACGGGGTAAGATTTGGTTCTGTCAGCCAACCCAAAGATACAGTCCTGTCAGCCAACCCGAAGATATGGTCAGTTTCTTTAAATAGTCCGATGTTAAGCTTCTTGAAGAGATGTAGCGGGATTATGTTTACACATGATTCCAAATCAGCTAAAATGTCGAAAGGATTTGAATCCCCTAATCTACAGGGTAGAGTGAATAGCCCGGGGTCTTCCATCTTTGCAGATACTTCTCTTTGGACGAATGCTGATCCGTTTTTTCCTAGTTCTAAGCTCTCCACGTATTTATCCAACATTGCGTTATAGATTGGAACGTGAGCTAGGACTTCAAGAACCGGTAGGTTAAGATGTAAATCCGGGAATTCATCTTCAAGAGTTGATTTAGGTTCTTCAGTTTGTTATGTTCCAATCCCCATCCCGGTTTGCATCAGACTCGTCTAGGAATGGATTGCCTCCTTGGAATATGTTTTGACGACATTGATTGAAGTGGAGGGTGAGATAAGCATTGGGGATCAATTATTGGGTAAGAACGAACATATGAAACTGGAGAGGTATTTAGTTTCGGGTTCTTAACCATGTTGCTAGGGAGTGCTCCTGCCATTCGATCTGTGATGGCTTTAAACATTGTGTCGATTTTGTTGGTCATCTCGCTTTGCTGTTGTTTGAAATCGGTCTCAAACTTGGACAATCTAGCGTCTTGAGATGCCATGAAGTTGGACACCAATCCTTCGAGATTTGATTAATTGTTAAAATTCTGAGGATTGTTGTTGAAGGAACGATTTGGGATCGAACCGTTGGGTTGGAACCGGTTAGGTGGGTTTGAAAAATTATTTTGGGAATTTTGGGGTTTTCTCCACCTAAGGTTTGGGTGACTTTTTCAAGATGGATTGTAAGTGTCACCAAGATTATTTTGCTCGGGTTTGAAAGTGTACCACTTACCTCCCGCTTCGTCGGTACACGAGCATGCATATTCAACAAAGGCATGTTCGGGATTTTCCATGCAGCACTGAGCGTCGTAGGGACCACTATAGATCTCACATGAAGAAGTGACTTTGTTCACTTGAGTAGGTTGCGTCGGAGTAAGATGAGCTTCCATCAAGCGTTGAACTTGATTTTTGAGCTTGATGAGGCTGCAGTCAGATGTACTCTAGACATCTTGAGGCAAAGAGATTGCCTTGACCGGTTTAGCGAAGTCCCTTGGGTCGTTCCAACTTTCGTTGTCATAGAGGGCGAGGTCCTCTAATAATGCCCAGGATTCTTTGGCGTTTCAGTCATGTAGCTTGCCACCGGTCGATTGGTCAATGGTTCATCTTGTGGCGGGAGTGACATGGTCATAAAAGATTTGGACTTGGAGCCAAAGATCGATGCCATGATGAGGGACTTTTTGGAGTAAGTCCTTGAAACGAGTCCATGCTTCTCAGAGAGTTTCTCCTTGATGTTGTTAGAACATCAGGATATCGTTGCGAAGTTTTGCAGTCCTTCCCGGTGGAAAAAATTGAGCAAGGAAACGAGTAGTAAGATCCCCCTATATGATGATGGATCTTGCTG
>BQNB010082991.1:15460-29162 GCA_026074375.1 Tanacetum coccineum
TTTGTCTCTTTATGCATGATCCTCGAGAGCCTCATTTCTCTGCTCTCAAGCGGATCTTGCGGTATATTCGTGGTACTATGCCCTATGGATTACAGCTATTTTCGTCCACCACATCTTCTTTGGTTGCTTATTCTGATGCAGATTGGGCTGGGTGCCCCACTACACGTCGGTCTACCTCCGGTTATTGTGTTTTTCTTGGCAACAATCTACTTTCGTGGTCTTCAAAGAGGCAAGTTACCCTTTCTCGCTCCAGTGCTGAAGCTGAGTATCGGGGTGTTGCTAATGCCGTTGTTGAAACTTGTTGGTTACGTAATCTTTTACGAGAGCTTCATACACCATTGTCTACCGCTACATTTGTTTATTGTGACAATGTAAGTGTCGTTTGTCTCTCTTCTAATCCCGTGCAACATCAACGCACGAAGCATATTGATATTGATATTCACTTTGTTCGTGACTTGGTTGCCGCTGGTCATATCCGAGTACTTCATGTACCTTCTCGTTATCAGTATGCAGATGTCTTCACCAAAGGCTTACCTACGGTTTTATTTGATGAGTTTCGCTCCAGCTTGAGTGTTCGTTCCTCTCCCGCTTAAACTGCGGGGGGATGTTAGCAGACGTGTTTGTATGGCCCAAAGGCCTGACTTGTATTTGTATCTTGTGCTCATGATTAGGCCCAATGTGTAGTATATATATACATTGTATTGTACTCATTATACTCATTCAATAAACACGGTTTACATGGTATCAGGCCATTATCCAAGCCGATCCAAACCCTAAAATACAAAACAAACCCTAATCCCTCCACAGCGACTTAACAGTCGCCTTTACACCTTCATCACATCGATTTAACAGTCGATTATCAATCCATAATGACAAACAGCGAACACCCATCTCCACCCCCTACCCTCACCTTGGTTGAAAAACTTTATGCGGTTCATAACATCAACAGTCTCATTCCTGAGAAGCTGGATCTCGCTGAATCAAACTACTCCACATGGAGTTATTTTTTCAAAGGCCATTGTAGCAACTTCGGTGTCCTAAAGCACATCGAAGAACCTGTCACCGAGGCCTCGACGTCGACTCCACCAACGGACGAATGGATCACGGCTGATTCCATCGTCAAATCTTGGATCTTTCTCACCCTCTCTTCGACCCTTCGAAAGAGGTTGATTAAAGCAAATCCTAAAACGGCTAAAGCCGCTTGGGATGCCATTGAAACCATTTTCCAAGACAACAAACGCACCCGCACCATCTCCTTAAAAGGAGAATTACGGGTCATTCAAATGGGAGACCAAACTGCTGATGAATACTTTTCAAAGATCGAGGCTATCCTCACCCTTCTTACTGATTTAGGTTCGGATATGTCTGATGACGATGTAGTCACATACGCCATCAACGGCTTAAGTGACAAATATGGGAGTCTCGCTCAAATCATAGCACACAAGGATCCTTTCCCTGACTTGGCTACTGTTCGATCGATGGTGGCAACGGAGGAGCTGAGGCTTCGTTCTCGGTCTTCTGTACTCCCTACTGGCACTACTTCAAGTGCTCCTCAAGTGCTATTGGCTGAAGCATCAAGTCGTAATCAAACGGGATGGAACAATCGTGAACGGGACAACCGTACCACAACACGTGAGGTGTGTCGTAATTTTGGACGTGGCTTTTGTCGTTGGGGCGATGCTTGTCGTTTCCTTCATGACTCCTCTCGTTCCTCAGGTACTCCTCGCAACAGTAATAATTCTACAACTCATCGCACCACTCAGGGGACTTTACCTATGCATGCTGGATCTCAATCTGGTGGGTTGAATGTATCACAACAACAGCAGCTTCTACAACTCTTACAAGCCCAACAAACCATGTTGGCCCAATTTGGTTTCAATGGCTTATCAGGCCAATCTCGGCCCACAGCTCCACCAGGCTTCCAGTCTGGTCAACAGCCGGCCCAACAAGCCTTCAGCCCACAACAGCAGGCTCTTCTCTCGGGTACTGTACAAGGTTCGACTCCAGCAAATGGTCAAGCAACGCTTTTGCCTCAAGCGTTTAATACCATGACTCTTCGGGATCCAACAGATGCAAATTGGAACATGGATACTGGTGCGTCGTCTCATCTTAACTCTAATGCCACTAATTTAAGTACTCTTTTTAATTCTTGCATGTATCCATCTGTTCTTGTTGGTGACGGGAAATCCATTCCAGTCACCAACACGGGCCATAGCACTTTACCTACTCCTTACAGACCTCTTCACCTAAATAATGTACTCATAACACCCAACATTGTTAAAAACTTAATTTCGGTCAGACAGTTCGTTAGAGATAATAAATGTACCATTGAATTTGATGAGTTTGGTTTTTCTGTTAAGGATTACTGGACCCGTCAAATTCTACTCCGATGTGACAGCACGGGTGATCTCTATCCGGTCACATCTCTGTCATATCCTCAAGCTTTTTTGGTCGGTCAGCAGACGTGGCACCAACGACTGGGTCATCCTGGAAGTGAAGTGTTACGTCATTTAGTTTCTAATAATCTGATTTCTTGTAATAAGACTAAGTCCACTGTGCTTTGTCATGCTTGTCAGCTTGGCAAGCACGTGCGACTTCCTTTTTCGCTTTCTGAAACAGTTGTTAAGTCTCCTTTTGACATTATTCACTCAGATTTGTGGACTTCTCCACTTTCGAGTGTTTCAGGCATTAAATACTATGTTTTATTTTTAGATCATTTTTCGCATTACTTGTGGGTGTATCCTCTTCGTAATAAGTCTGATGCATTGTCTAAATTCATTCATTTCCGTGCTTTTGTTAAAAATCAGTTTCAGTGTGATATTAAATCCTTGCAATGTGATCATGGAGGTGAGTTTGACAACAATGCCTTACACCAATTATTTGCCACCAATGGTATTACCATTCGTTTCTCTTGTCCCAAAACATCTCAACAAAATGGCAAGTCGGAACGCATGATACGTACAATTAACAACCTCATCCGTACCTTATTATTTCAAGCACACTTACCCCCTACCTTTTGGGTTGAAGCCCTTCACATGGCCGCACATCTCTTAAACATTCTTCCATCCACTGCGATTAACAATGAGATACCACATACCCGTCTTTATAAGACAACACCTAATTATGCCGATCTTCGTGTATTCGGTTGTCTTTGCTACCCACATGTTCACACCAATCACAAACTCGAACCCCGTGCTACTCCCTCAATTTTTCTTGGCTACCCCACCAATCACCGTGGGTATCGGTGTCTTGACTTAAATACGGATAAAATCATTCTATCTCGTCACGTGACTTTTGATGAGACGGTTTTTCCGTATGGGTCTATGACTCCCGATGCCTCACCACCATACAATTTCCTTGACACCGATCCTAATTTAATACAAAAACATATGCTCCATAATATGCCCACTGTTGGGTCTTCCCCAGTTGCCGCAACTCGACAACCCACATCTCCCTCACCACAACCCACTTCCACTTCCGCCCACTCCACTGACCCGCCAACCAATCAGCCCACTAATCACTCCACTTTGCAGCCCACTCCTTCCGCCCCTACTAACCCAACACCCACGACTAATCTTCCACCCACAAACAGTATACCACCCACTCCTCCCCCGGTTCCCTCACCCGCTACCACTCAACCCAACCGCAATCTCGCTTTGACTCACTCCATGTTCACATGTTCTTTGGGATACTCAAGTAAGACTCGTTACCAGTGTGTTGGTACAATCGTCCTACTCAACGAATACTTTATTCTGTCTCAACAATTTCCCACTATTCCAAAGTCCCTACAAAACCATGCTTGTTCAAGACCCGCATTGGTATCGTGCATGCATGATGATATAATGCCTTAATTAAAATAATACTTGGATTCTTGTTCACCGACCATCGACGCGAACATAGTTCTAACCTTAAATGCTTTTTTCGGGCAAAAACAATAATGCTGATGGCAACTCTTAATCGTTTACTAGGCTCCGCGCCTTGTTGCGAATGGCAGCACTCAGCTTACAGGTATTGATGTTGATGAGACTTTTAGCCCGGTTGTTAAATCGGCCACTATTCGTACGGTACTTAGCCTTGCTCTTTCTCGACATTGGCCTGTTCATCAGCTTGATGTCAAGAATACTTTTTTATCATGTTTCATTATCCGAAGACCTGTTTACATGCAGTCAGCCTCCTTGGTTTCGAGATTCACAACATCCTGATCATGTTGTCTTTTAACATCGATCTCAAAATGGGCTTAAGGCAAGCCCCTCGTTGCAATGGTTTTCAGAGATTTGCAGCATAAGTTGCCGATTGGTTTTAGTTCATATCAGATGTGAACACATCACTTTTTATTACAGGCGGGGACCCCCGATACAGACTTACTTGCTTAGATTTTAGATGAACATTAATTGACTGCTTTTTCTACAGCTTTTCTTTAAGTAGTATTATTGCCAACGATAACATGCCGATTTCCTCTATGACTGATTTTGGGTCCGCTGAATATTTTTTGGGTATTTTCTGTGACTCGCAATACTTCGGGATTTTTCCCTCTCAACAGAAGTATGCTTATGAACTACTATGAGTGAGCTAGGCATGCTCAACTGTAATCCTTGTCGTACTTAAACCAGTTGACACTGATCAAAGCTTTCTATCTTTCCAGCTGTGATTTGGAGATCCTGTGTCTTATCCTACTATTATCGCAGTCTTGCTGGGGGCCCTTCAGTAGTTTGACTTCACGTCGGCCTGATATAACTTAGCTGTCAGCAGGTTGTCTCTACATGTATGATCCTCGAGAGCCTCATCTCTTTACTCATCAAGCGGATCTTGCGTTATATTTCGTGTTACTGATCCCTTGGACTTACAACTGTTTTCTGTCCACCACATCTTCTTTGTTTGCTTATACTGATGCAGATTGGGCAGGGTGCCCCACAACGTCCGATCTACCTCCGGTTATTATGTTTTTCCTTTTCTTGCAACATCTACTTTCCGTGGTCCTCAAAGAGGCAAGTTAACCCTTATCCCTCGCTCCAAGTGCTTGATGCCTGAGTATCGGGGTGTTGCTAATGCCGTTGCTGAAACTTGTTGGTTACGTAATCTTTTACGAGAGCTTCATACACCATTGTCTACCGCTACACTTGTTTATTGTGACAATGTAAGTGCCGTTTATCTCTCTTCTAATCCCGTGCAACATCAACGCACGAAAGCAAATATGAGATTTGATATTCATGAGGCTCCTCATCATTACCTCCTCGAAAAATTCGATTTTGAACAAGATTAATGAAAGAGGATTTTAGTTCAAAATTTTGAGCATTAATTGGTGGTACAACTATAGCACATTCAAACCTCCCGGCGGGAGCTTGAAGTTGCTCGGCCATAGGTCGGTCATCGGCCATTTGAATCGGAAACTTATCAACAATAGGGATTGCCTCTTGTTGTTGTCGAGAACGTCGACGATTACGTCTTCTCGGAATTGTGTATTCCAAGGAAGAACGAGTGCGCATGCACTAGTGAAAATAATAAAAAGAAGAATTTGGGATTAAGAAGATTATTTTTGGGGAAATTTACAATTTTTTAGTATTTATTAGAAAAGGAAATCAAAAAGAAAAATATTTTTGGCAACCGTTAATTACAAGCTTCACGATAAGTCTCCAAGATTACGCACAAGTGAGCGGAAAAGCTTAGCGAGCCGCAATGACTTCTTAGCAAGTAGCTATCACCTTTCCTTAAACTCACCTTATAGTTTGTAAACTCAAAGGTCCGTCGTACCTCGCAAGTAACTCACGATTAGTTTTGTTGTTTATTGGAATGGTTTAAGATGGATAGCTAGTATCCAAATTTGTTTATTTTATTTTTGTATTTTAACTAATTCGATAGGAATCGAATTAATGAACGTTTTGTATTTTTATATACAAAAATAGCAAAGTAACTTCCAAAAAGGAAGGGTCTTCAAAACTCTACTTCAACGAATATCCTCAAAAATCGTTCACGTCTTCCCCGGCAACGGCGCCAAAATTTGGTATCGTGTGTAAGCACTAGTCAAATTTATATATATATAGTATTAATCCCGTGACAATTCTTTCCAAATTACTTCTCAAACAAGAGAAATAAAAGGATAAAATCTCACTAAAGAAAACACAATATGTATATTTTTAACCGGGAAGTATTTCTTCTCGGGTCGTATCCCAACGAAGTCGTGAATTGAGATTTGGGAATAATTCGGATTCGAGTCAAGAATGAATAAAGGATTTTTGAATTTTGAATTACACTACGAATATAATAGCACAATTAAACTATAGAAACAATTAAAGAATTAAAAACGTTTAACTAATACGAAAAATTTAACAAACGTGAATTAAAAATGTGAGCTAAAACTAGAATTTAAAATCTAAAGCACTTCTTTTAACAAATTTTATACCTAAAAATCACAAATTTAAAAAGAAAATTTTAGGAAAAAGAATTAGAATTTTTTAACTATTTTTGAATTTTCTATGATTTTTTAAAGAAATGAATTAAACTAAAATAAACTTTTCTAAAAATTAACACTAAAATTCTATTTTTATTTTTCAAAAATACTAGAATGAAAAAGAAAATTATTACAAAAAGAATTAGATTTTTCCAACTATTTTTCTATTTTCTATGAATTTCTTAAGAAAAAGAAATTACTAAAAACCTATTTTAATTTCTAGAAAATACAAATTTAATTGGAAAAATAAAGAAAAATGATTTTTAACTACTAAAAATGTGCAGAAATTTAATGGTATGAAAATGCCCAATTTTTACTAAGCAATTGAACCCTAATTTTACTAATTAAAACCTAAAACCTAATTTTTATTAAACTAATTTAAAAAATATTAAAACTATTTTATTTATCCTAAAAGACAGGGTAGAAAATGCAAAGTATGAAAGTAAAGGGTAGGCGGGGTAATTAACTAAAATTTACACTATAGTTAAAACAGGACACCTCTAACTATTGAAAAAGTACCAAACAGACCCTACGATTTAGCTTATTTTTGGCTTATCTAAAAAGTGAAAATAAGCAAAAACTTAAAACAGCAAAGTTGGACTTGAGCTTTTATACTACAACTTTAACAAAAGCACTTTGAACTTTTATCAACTAGATAAGCAAAAAATTAAGCTTTTAATACTGTTCTTCAGTAACTATGGTTTTCCCTTGAAAATCCAACTTTTTTTAAACTTTGGCTTATTCCTAGCTTATTACCTAATGAAAATAAGAACCAAAAGATGCTATATGAAACTTGTGATGTGTACTAGGGATTTCTAAAAAGAAATAAGCTACAAGTAAACAAGATTAACAAGGAATTTGATCTTAAAAAGTTAAAGTTCAGGCTTATTCACTGATATTAAGCAAATCCTAATAAGCTAAAAAACTCAAATCTAAATTCTAGAAAATGAAATTTTGGAAATAAGCTATATTATGAATATAGAGTAAACCTAGATAAAAGGAATTTAGAAATGAACAACTAGAACTTAGAAATCTAAAAGAATTAAGCTAGTAATTTCAGCTGCTGCTATACCACTTTTGCAAGAACAATTAAGCTAGACTAAAAGCTTAAAAGTGAAACTAAAAGATGAATTATGTAGATCTAATGGAGTACTATTAAGATGCTTAAAACTAAGTTCTATCTCCTACTTTCAAAAGCTAAAAAGTATCTAGAAAATTGGTGAGCAACAGCAGTATTAACTAAGTTAATACTGCTTATGCTGGTGTACTTGGTAAAAGCTTAATTGCAGGCCAAAATTCTAAATTGAGAACTCATAAACTCACTATCTTAGTGTTTCTAAACCTACATTAACCACTAACCCAAAATTTGAGTTCTAAAATGGTGTGAATGACCTAACTCTAAAACTATCATCCTCTAAATGTCCTGGTGCTGGCTAAAGCTTATTAGCTACTAAATCTGGAAACACTACAAAACTAACTTTCAAATCTTCTCTAAACTTGATACACTTTTAAAAATCTAAAACTTGTAAAAGAATTTTGACAGAATATTGTTGACTTTTAGAGTCAAAAACTCCATTTTCCCAAACACTACTTAACATTCATGTCCCAAATGATTTCTACTGTAAAATCTATTTTTAAAATAAAATGCTAAAACCTTTTATCTACTCAGACTTAAACTAATCTAATATATCTATTTAAGCACTAAAAACTTAAAGCTTTTGTTTTAAAATACACTTTGTTACTCACTAGGTATTTCTCACGAGTTAGAACAGTATAAACTAAAAGGATTGTTTAACTAGAAATAGTGATGGAAAATTAAAAAACAGAATAAAAATAATGATCAACTAACACACTTAATAAGGAATAAGCATTTCTTGATGAATTCACAATAAGCAATTAGAATAAGCTTTAAATTGTAAAGTGAAATATAGAAAGATGAAACCTGAATTTTATGTTAATTCAGACAATAGCCACTCTTTCTGAGTGAAGTGGCTCTTTTAGGTTCAAAACCTAAATGGCACCTTGCCTCTAAACCAAATAGCTATAAGCTAAATAAGCTAACTTGAGCTTATCAACTCCAAAAGCTTCAAAATTTAAATCAAACTGAATTCAAATGAACTTTGTTGAACTAAAAGTAGAAAAATACAGTATTGAAAAGACTTTTAACAAAATTTTAACAACTTTAGAACAAAAGAAAACAAAATAAGCTAAATTTAGCTTATTACAAGCTTATTAGCTAAAAAAAGCTGATAACATGAAACTTTAAAACCAAAATCAACTCAATTATTTTTATTGCTTAAGAAAAGAAGAATACAAGGTAAAGAACAAAGACGTACAACAGGAATTTGAAAATGTTTTAAAAACCAGAAGGTGAACAGTACACGTGAATTGAAAGATGAAATTACAAAGTTAAATTGAACTAATATCTAATAAAAACTGTCTTAAATCTGAATAACAATCTTCCTATTTATAGAATAGGTGGTTGAAAGTGAGATGAGAGCTTCAATCGTTCCAAGCCCTTGGATCTCTTCTATTTGAATTTAAGCCGTTGGATGTCTTTGGTGAGGTGTTCGCACCAATAGGAGGCTGCCACGTCATAAAAATGACGTGGAAGTTGGTAAATACGAGGTGGGGTGAGTTGGAAGAGACGGGAAAGGGATTTGGGGAAAGATGGGTTTGTTTGATGTTTTGGCGAGAAAATTGGTTATAGGGCTGTTAGGGAGAAGTTAGCCCGCGTTTTGTATTTGAAAGATTGGCATAATTGCACAACTAGTCCTTGTGTTTCTCTTCCACAAATGTAGTGTAAAATAACTTTGAGAGTTTACACTTCTGGCCCTTGTAGTTTTAAGAACAAGAAATGGACTTTTGAATTGGGCTTTTGTGATCCGAATGGTGTAGAAAGGCCCAAAGGGTATTTAAGTAATTTTGCATCCTCTTCAAAGGGTATAATGGTCTTTTTACTTCAAACTTTGACTTTTTCTTGTGTCGGGCTGATCCGGCTTTGATATCTTTCTCTTGATCACTTGTCTCTTCATTTCTTGTCGGTTTTTGCTTGTTTTTACTCTTTTTGACTTTGATATCCTTTCCTGCACATTATGACACAAAAGCACACATATTTCCATCTTTTGGCATATTTTTGGCTTTTATTTGCGAAATCCTGGGTATTTTATGTATACAATTTAACACTTATCAGAGAGGTTTTCAAACAAAACAGTCGGTTAATAAAACTAATGTGTCGGATGGTTTATTTAAACAAGTCACTCAATAGAATTTGCCTCAGTCAGATTAGAAACAAGACAGTTCGAAAACACCAATGTGATTTGCACCTGGCCCCTTAGGAATAACCAAGCATGTGTCATTTCGTCACCTAAAGAATTGTAGGCTCAAATGCCATGGTTCAATAATACTACTAGATCAAAGCTAAGGGAAAAGTGCACAACTTCAGAAAATACAAAGATGTGAATGGAAAACCTCAGTATGATTGATCTGTCTGATTACCCAACACTGTAATGGTTGCAACCAAAACCTGGGAATTGGTAGCATCAAGAGTAGTCTGGGTTTCAACAAAGATGTTCACTTCGGAGAAATAGGAAACAAAAAGCTTTCTTGAAGTTCAATGGACTTGCAATGATCCTACATGCAGAAGTGCCTTCTATAGTGCAATTCATGATGAACGCGTTTGAATTACCCTCTCAATGTTAAATCCTCGTGCCTTTGCACAGAATAAAGGATGCAAATCCCTTAGACAAACAAAGGATATATGCCCATAGAAAAGTCTAGTGCATCTAAGAACCAGAAAGACAGATCCCATAGGACCATAGGTTATCAAACAAAAAGACTACCATGTCCCTGAGAAAACAATGAATTCCTAGATCTTGTCTTAACGGTGGCAATATACAGGTAGGATCTCAAGATTGTTGGGTCTTAGGTGGGTTCCCATAGGAAAGTTATTCAACTCTTGCACGAGCAAGGTTGAAAATGAACCCACACATGGTTCAAATGTAGATATCCACAATTCAGGCATTGCAAACAAACTTGGGTAAAGTGCAGGTACGTTCATTAATATGGTTCAAAAGCACACAAAGAAATTGAAACCCCCTTAAATGCAGACGCACCATACAATGAAAAGCAGGAAAATCTCGAGTGTGGTTGCTGAAATTATATATTAAGAAACCCAGTGCCTGAATGTTTAGTTTCATGCAAAAGATGAAATCTTCATCAAATGACATTTGATCATTAGGTTAGTTCAAGCCCTCGTTCTTCATCATATGACTATGATAATCACCGTTTTAGAATCGGTATTCAAAGGACCACAGCAATGAACAGTCTAAGTTCAAGCTTGGTTCTAAAAGTTGTTCCTTAAGCAAACAAGACAGCTACATCACGACAAGAGTTGGAATTACTATTCCACCATCATATAACAATGATGAGGACAACAGGTAAATAAATACAAAATCACAAAAATAGAAAATCTCCAAAAAGATTCTTCTCGACATGTCTCTTGGAATCGATAACATTTACGTGTCTAGAATGTGATTAACAATTGACACGGGTGTGTAATGAAGTTCGAGCGAGCGTTGCAATAGTTTCAAAACATGTTCATTTCTAATTTTCTAAAAGACTTATGTGCAAAATATCAGTAATAACCCGCGAACTCAAATAAAGAAGTTTATAACTGATCTCATAACGAGAAAATTAACGTTTCTCGGCTTGAGCTGTTCTTACAAGACATTAATGTTTTTTGCTTAAGATAAAGGAAAATGTCGTACAGTTATCAGTGCTGCTTACCCTTAGCGTTAGAAGATGAAAGGTCCTCTAACATTTGGTTTTTCAAAAAAATTGAACACAATTTTTCAAGAATTTCTTGATGACAATTCATAATCTTTCAAAATTGTGTGTTCAACACTCCAACCCTCACAATGTTTTCAAAAGACAACAATTTCTTAATTGGTCCTATTTTTGAGGGGGAGTTTTTCGAAAAACAAAGTTTTAATGTTCTTAGATACATTAACAACGACAACTCTTATGTATTCAAAACATTATCAAAATGTTCCAAACCATTCATGTTGATAATATTTTCTCCCACAGAATTTTCAAGACATTATTTTAATTCACAAGGTATTCAAACTAAGTGTTTATTTTTTAAAAATTAAGGGAGAGAAAATTGTAATTAACATATGATCTAATCGACTCAATGTGCTGAAAGTAGAAAGGTTTTATGGTTTGATTTAATACCCAACAACATCTTAATTTCACGACGAATTGAAGTCTAAGGTGGTTTAGGTTAGGAATCAATCTATGATCAACGAACCTGGAGGAGTCTACCCTAGGATAATCCAAGTTAGAAATAGCAGTCTTCAGTATGATTGGAAAATGATTTATATGGGATTAATGTCCGACTAAGATTGAGCTAACACAGGTTGGAACATCAAAACAAAGAGTGTTAGTAATGACGTCTGGTAAGCATAGAAGGCATTGAAGAATGAAAAAAGAAATTATGGAATAATGGGTTTGTAAACAAAGATGCCCTCCACACAATCTTATGGCAGGAAGAAAAGAAACGGGTCAATACATAATCTATCAGAATCAAAGATGATTGTGGTAGTGAAAAACGACATCCCTGGACCAGCCCAGAGTGATGCAATGCACACCCTTCCCAGCCTATTCGGGTTCTCTTAACAGAAACTTGTCTCATTTGTCACGGAGATACACACGTTATCTATTGACATCTCATTCCGAGATCGTTGATATTGAATAGGTGGCAATCTGCTCAAGCCTCCGAGTACTAAAACCAAAATGCACTAATCGAGTCTAGAGCCAAGAGATCAATAAAAATCTTGTTAGGACACATTCCATTTCAAACACTTGTTGAACATCATCAAGTTCACAAGCTGTTAACTATGAGTCTACGAATAACTTGTGATATTTGCCAGAACATCCGAGGTGACTTCTATAAGTATTCACAATGAGATGGATTCCTGCTTCGAGGTCACAACAAACCGCTCTTGGTAGGTGACTTGCGAGATTCTATATGAATCAAACTTGTGACAACTGGATATCGATTTGGTCCAGTAAATGAATTGACGGTTGATGAATTTTGATAAAAGATTAAAACTCCCGATGTGTTACAAAAATGCTTTTACAAGTAATACGTCGATTGATTTTCAAATCAATTTTCTCGATTATCACTAACGTAAACCTGCAGGTTAAAATGGTGGTGATGGTATCCCAATCAACCAAAGTCGATTCATTACCACATATTCATGCTCATTCAACAAAGACAATCAATCATGAAAGCTCAAGATTTAAAGACAAAGACTTCCGCTAACTCTGATTTGAAGCTTTCAAGATAATGCAAAAGTATGAGCATGTTGGTCAAAGACACAAGATCGCAAGATGGCATAGACGATAAAGACAATGACAAAGGCTCAAAGTCAAGATCGCAAAGCATGAAGGAACAAGCCTACAACAAAGAACAAAGAGAAAGACCAAGACCACATGAGCTTAACGACAAAAACAATCTCATTGATCTCATGAAGGAGTGTCATCAATGAACTCACTTCGGGGGAGATTGTTAGCCTCAAAATATTGAGTCGAACAAGGAAGTTCGGTCACTCTACGATGGAGCTTCGGTCTTTAATTAGTTAACGTTGTAATAGGAAAGTATCGGGAATCGGGCTCGATAGTTAATCTAATATTGTATATGTTTCGGGTTTATTCCCAAACAAGACCCGAGCCCGGGTCCTAGTCAAATATCCCGGACGTCACTCAATGTGTCGGGGTATATAAGTAACTTTTCCTCTTTGGAAAAGTTAGTTGGTTCATTAATAAAAATTCCATTTTCTTCTTTCTCTAATTTCTCTCTCAACTCTCTCTCCTCTTTCTCTCTCTAAAAGATCAACTCTCTTTATCTCTTTTCTAGTTCGATTCGTGTTGTATGATATGAAGTGAAGGGTTAATCGGGATCTTACACTTGAGTTGAACATTGCCCTCAATGTGATAACTGATAAACTAGAGAATAGGGAAAATTAAGGGAAAACGGTACTTCCCACGACATAGAGAAATGTGTAGCTGCGAGAGAGCTATCCTTGAGCTTACTTCATAATTTTCCAATCTTTAAGGTATATTACCTGCATAAAAGTAAACACACAAAAGCACACAAAAAGAAAATATTTTTGTTGTTTTTTTAGAAAATAAATGAAGGATACGAGTGGAAGATGGACTCCTCCACACTTAAGTAAAGCACGGTTTGCCTCC
>BQNB010082992.1:0-29161 GCA_026074375.1 Tanacetum coccineum
GCTCAGTTCTTAGGTGACAAACTTGTTAGCTGGTCGTCAAAGAAGCAAAAGTGCACTGCCATATCGAGTATAGAGGCTGAATATATTGCCTTATCTGGGTGTTGTGCTCAAATCTTATGGATGCGCTCACAGCTAACAGATTATGGCTTGCAATTCAATAATATTCCTCTGTACTGCGACAACAAGAGTGTAATTGCTTTATACTGCAACAATATTCAACACTCATGAGCCAAGCACATCGATATTCGCTACCATTTCATTAAGGAGCAAGTAGAAAATGGAATTGTGGAGCTATACTTTGTCCGGACTGAATACCAACTGGCTGACATATTCACTAAATCTTTGCCAAGAGAAAGATTCAACTTCTTGATTGAAAAGCTCGGTATGAGAAGCATGTCTCCGGAAACGTTAAAAAGTTTGGCAGAGGAAACAGACGAGTGATGGTGGTAACTCATATCCTGTATTATATGTACATAAGAAAACATAAAAACACAAAAATATTTTTTTATATAATTTTTTAAAAAGAAAATAAAAAATTAAAAAAATCAGAAAAATATAAAAATATGTATCTCTGGCATGTCTTCTGAAAATCGATAACATTTACGGCCTTAGAAATGTCATTCAATAATGATACGAGGCTGTAAATGAAGTTCGAGCAGAAGTTCAAAAGTTTTCAAAACATGCCAAAAATGGCTTGCTATTATTTCGGATAGCAACCCGGTCATCATCTTAAAGGCAAGTATTTCAAAAAGAAAACTTGACCTAACAACGAGAATTTATTCTCGGGCATGGTCTACTTTATGACTATGCAAAGGCTTGTGTTTACTTTGCAACACAACCCGTGCTTTCTATATTCCATAAGTGTACGTGTCAGTGCGCTTATGTGTCAAAATAAGAGAAATCTTATTTTTTATGGTGTTGATTTTCAAAAATAAAATAATCATCTCAGAAATTCCTCAGAAAATGATTTTTCAAGGCATTTGACCACTCAAACAACGACTACAGCTCTTTAAATAGAAAACGGGTCATTGTTTGAGGGGGAGAGAATGTCAAATAATTTCTTCTTCATAAAATCAGTTTGTGATTATGGAAAAAGGTTTTAAACAATAACGGGTTTACAATTATAGGGGAGCTAATTACGTTTAGTTTATTTGTGCGTTAAATGTTATGTGTTTATGCCTTTAGGGAGTTGATAGCTAAATATAAGTATCCAATCTTTATAGCATAAACTTTAGGGACTAATTGTGCTAATTGTGAAACTTCTATATGCTTTAGGAAACTATATAAGAAAAATAAATAGGTTTCGAGAGTTCAGGGAGAATTTGTGTTAAAAGTCTAAACTTTTAACATAAAACCCCTTCCCTACCTCTTTCTCGTCACCGTTACACACACTTAAACAATTTCCCTCCTCTCCCACTCCTAAAAATCATCACCCTCTAGAACTCGCATCTCAGATCATTTCAAGCTTCGAGGTAAACTACAATCTTGTTCCCCGCATCATAAACATCGTATGTTCAAAAGGAATTAGGCTGTATCACAATATCTTGCTCTATTTCCCTAGAAATCGTTTTAGGGTTTGCGAAAATTGAAAGTTATCCATTTCCAAAATTAAGTAAGGGGGTTTGATGGGTCACGGGTATAGATGACTCGGTTGTAACTGTTCTTGATAATAATAACATCTTTGTGTGTTTCTAGTGATTCTTGTATGCGAAGTTTTGGGTATATGGGGTATACTTGATAAATGTGCTGGGTTTATGTTTGCAAACTTTCTTGAATATTTATCAATGTTAAAATCAATGTATTGTTTGCCTATGTTGTGATTTTGATTCGAACGAGCATGTACTCACTCGTTCTTAGTAGTTATTGAAAATTTTTTTGTTAATTTATTTTATATCTGCTAGAATAAGTTCATATGTGCCTTGTCTATATGTTTGGAATGTGTAAATCCCAAAAGTGAAGGATTGTATAATCATGTTTTTATAGACGGCGATTTATATGCCCGTGTATGAAGACGGTGATTTATACATGAATTCACAAACGATGATTTATACCTAGGAGTCTAGATAGAGATTTATACATAGATCTTAGACTTAGCCATTATTATGAAGATCTGAATGTTTGGTATTTGTTTATATCGATTTCTTGATTTATCATTGTATGCTTGTTTATGTTTATCAATTTATACTTGTTTATGCGCTTTTGTATGCGACCTATCATTCAACTGGATCTAGCTAAGTGGACCAAGCAGATCTAGAGTCTGGGATAGCTTTCCATATAGTAATTTATACACCTAGAATAATAGTTACACAAATATTGTCCTTCTAAGTCTGTGTCTAGGATACGCTTCGGGCTTAACTAGTTAATTGGATATTGCCAATGGTTTATTGATCGTGTTGACTAGCAGGTGACCTAGATAATTCAACAAATAACGTTCTGATTCCATTGGATAGTTGGACAAGTGGACTACTAGTGTATAGATTGCCATTAAGCGGTAAGTGGGTAAAGTCTCTATGAGCTAGGGTTTAACAAGATCACCATTGCTTTAATCCCTAAGATAGATTATAATCAGCAAATAAGGATGCTTTATGCGGATGCTTTAATTGTGACAGAATTAACGTGTCTAGGTCTTAGGATGATGTAACGCCTAAGTCTTAAGAATGATATGCCACCTCGAGAGAAGAAATCATTGCTCTTAATAAACAAACAAATGTTCTAATCGGATTAATAAGGGTTAATACAGTTTTCTTATATAAGGTTCGACCGCTCTTTTATCTTTTGTTAATTAACTTGCGTGGGTAACAGTTTCTGGAATTGATTGTAGTCACCAACCAAACCGTGTCAGTCTCTCAGGCTGAAAACCCCCCTTTTCCATTAGAATTAGGATTTAGACTGACATATGTTTAACATAGGATTAGAATAGAATTAACATAGATTAGATAACCAAGATATTAATTAAATTGATAGATTTAACCTCGCTCTCAGTGATCGACACCCTACTTACCACGAAACTACTACCGATCAGGTACACTGCCCGTTAAAGTGTTGTTTTTAGTTGAGTCGGCAAAATATAAATTTAAAACTTGAATCATATAAAAAAACAACCCTACACTATAACACATCACACACACACTCAAACATTTTCCCTCCTCTCCCACACCTAAAAATCGTCACCCTCTATAACTCGCATCTCAGATCATTTCAAGCTTCAAGCTAAACTACAATCTTGTTCCCCGCATCATAAACATCTTTATGTCAAAAGGATTGGACCTGTATCACAATACAATATAACTCATTCCACTATCAATTGTTTTAGGGTTGCGAAATTGAAAGTTTGTAGCCAGTTCCAAAATTAATTAGGGGTTTTGATGATTGAGGGGTATAGAAGACTTGGTTGTAAATGCTCTTGATAATAATAACATCTTCTTGTGTTTCTAGTGATTCTTGTGTTCGATATTTTGGGTATATGGGGTATACTTGCTAAAAGTGATGGGTTTGTAATTAATTAGTGCTTATAATCTTTCTTGATGCTTATAAAGGAGAAAATCCATCTCTTGAATGTTAATTTTGTATATTTGATTCAAACGAGTGTCACAATACTCATTTTCTTTCCTATGAATGAATTTTTTTTGGAAGACTTGTGTTATACTTGCTAGGATGCATTCATTTAAGCAATTCATACATGTTAGGGTTGTATAAGTGCCAAAATTTTTAGATGGGTGAAAATTCAAAATTATAGACGACGTTTTATATGTGTCTGCCTATAGACGGAGATTTATACACATCCAAATAGACGGTGATTTATACACGAGCTAATAGACAGAGATGTATACACATCCTAATAGACGGCAATTTATACATAGGCTAATAGACGGCGATTTATACCTAAAGGATAGACGGAGATTTATACCTAGGATATAGACGGCGATTTATTCCTAAAGGTTAGACGATGATTTATGCACTAAATATTAGACGGCGATTTATACTTAAAGGATAGACGACAATTTATACTTAAAGGTTAGATGGTGATTTATACACTAGTCAAGGCGGCGATTTATACATGTGGTATAAAATTGATTTCTTTCCTAAAGGTTTTAACTTGTTAACTCATTTTAGGATTGAAATCTTTCTTATATCACATATAAGTTGCCAAATTGACTATGAATGACCTAAAGTTAGCTTGTTGACCTTAAGTTGTCCTTCTGGTTTATGTCCTACTATTGAATGCATGATAATGTGTAGCTATGTCTGCCTATCTAATGTCTATAAATTGATTTGGATATGAATTATAGTTGAATTTTCTTAGCAGAAACATGAATCCTATTGCATCTCAACAAGCTGCTCTTGACAATTCTTTGGTTGCTCCTGAGAAGAGGCTAAAGATTGAAAGATGCAATGCTAGAATTGTCACCAAGCCACAGAAGAAGAAACATACAAGTTACATTGGAATCTCTCAAGCTATCTTCTTGCTATCCCGCTTTCCAGATCACTGCTGAAGTCCCTGAAATCTACATGCATCAATTTTGGAATACCTTCAAGAAGATTGGAAAAACAGATGCTTAAAACTTCAAGCTGGATAAGAAAAAGTGCCGAGTTGACACTGAAGTATTTTGTGAGATTCTTCAAATCTGTCCCCGACTCCCTGACCAAGATTTGTGGGACTTCCTTCAGAAGAATATTTACTCACATTTATCAAGGAACTTGGTTACTCTGGCAAGTGTGACATGTTATCTACCATTCCAATTGATCAAATGCACCATCCTTGGAGGACATTTGTTGCTTTCATTAACAGGTGCATCTCTGGGAAATCAACGGGACTTGATAGGCTCAGGGAATCACGAGCTCAAGTCTTGTGGGCTATGTACAATCAAAATTATGTTGATTATGTTGCTCTTCTCTGGGAATACTTTATGTATCAAGCTGACAACAAAGAAATCAGTTCAGAATGAAAAGAGCACATGCCCTACCCAAGATTCACCAAAGTCATTATCTATCATTTCATCTCCAAAGACAATACCATCTTATTGAGGAAAAAGATTAAACTTCACATAGTTTGTGATGATACTCTGTTAGGTACTTTAAAATTTGTCTCCAAAAGAGAAGATTGTCAGATATATGGAGCAGTAGTTCCTGATGGGATGATAAATGATGACATCAAGCTATCAAAAGCGTACAAGACTTACCTTGACTATGTTACTGGGAAATTTCCTCCTAATAAGGCAAGGAAGTTTAGAAAACCCGATTCTCCCAAACTTAAGATTGTCCCTGCTTCTCCTAAAGAACCTACTCACAAGGGTAAGAGAGTTAAAAGATCTGCCAAAAAGGCCTCTACTATCCCTACAACCGGTCTTGTCATCAGAGATACTCTTGTTAAGTCTGTATCAAAGAATAAAGCACCAGCTAAGATTGGTAGAGACAAAGGCATTGAGTTTACAAAGCCGAAAACCCTGGTTTTTGGCTTTCATGCTCTACTTGAAGATGCTCAAATGAAGAAAGCTCTCAAGAAAAGTAAGCATCAAACTCATAACCTTCAGGCTAGCGGCTCAAGTGAGGGAGCTGATTTTGAATCAGAGATTCCTGATGAGAAAACTGACAAGTCCAAAGACACAAATGAAGGAACTTGTAAGAAACCAGGGGTTCCTGATGTGTCTTAAGATGATTCTAATGATAGTGAAGCTGAGTCTAGGGGTGACAGTGAAGATGAAAGTGATGATGTTAATGACGAAGATGATGATGATGATGATGACAATGGAGATAATGATAACAGTGATAACAATGATGATGGTGGAAATGATAATGGTGGTAATGAGGACGATTATGAAGAAAATTATTCGTTCACTCTGGAAGACTATGAAGAAGAACAACAAGATGAGGAGTACGTGTATTCTCCAGAAAAGGACAAATCTGATGATGAAGAAAAGATGTATGAAGAAGAAGACGACGATGTCGCAAAGGAGTTGTATGGAGATTTGAACATCACACAGGGACTTAGAGATACAGACATGGCTAATGCTGAACAAGGTGGAGAAGATCAACAAAATGCTTCTCACGAGTCTGGGTTTGTACAAGAAGAAGATGATGGTCACATAACGCTTACGACTGTCCATGATAAGACTGAAGGTACCATGCAAAGTTTGTCTGTCTCATCTGATTTTACAAGCAAGCTACTAAACCTTGATAACACCGGTCCTGATGTCAATAAGATTGCCTCCCTGATAAACACCTCAACCATTCCTCCTTCACCTCCTCCCGTCAATCCTTCTTCACATATTACAACAACTCTTCAACAACAAACACCTGATTCCACAACAACAACAACTAATCCAACTATAACTTTGCCAGAAATTCCTAACTTTGCATCCTTATTCGGGTTTGAACAAAGGGTGTCCGCCTTGGAAACTAAAATGTCTGAGTTCAACCAAACAAGTCAATTTGTTGAAGTTGTCTCCTCTATTCCGGGCATTGTTGATCAGTACCTTGCTTCCAAGATGAAAGAAACAGTGGATGTGGCTGTCCGGATATAATCAAACAAGCTCAAAGAAGAAGCTAAAGCTGAGAATCAAGAATTCCTTAATCAAGTAGACTCAACCATGAAGGCAATAATCAAGGAGCAGGTGAAAGCTAAAGTCTCCAAGATCATGCCATAGATTGAGAAGTACGTAACAGAATCTCTGGGAGTTGAATTGTTAGTTAGATCAACTAATCAACCTTAGACGTCTTACGCAGTAGCAGCTTCTTTGTCAGAATTTGAATTGAAGAAGATTCTCATTGACAAAATGGAGACATAAATCGATAAACATATCAGACATTCAAAAGAATCTCTACAATGCATTGGTTGAAGCGTACAACTCGGACAAGGACATCTTTTCCTCATATGGTGATGTTGTTACATTAAAATGAGGACGAGATGATCAATACAAGGATGAAGACCCCTCCCTTGGATCAGACCGAGGGACAAAACGAAGAAAGTCAAGCAACAATATTGAGCCATAAAAAGGCTCAAAGTCAAAGGAATCAAAGTCATCTAGTTTTTCCAAAGACACTCAATCTCAGCCTAAATCTTTGGGTAAATCTACACAACCATAGGAACCAGAATTTGAAGCTGCAGACAGAGAGATGCAACAGGATCAAGGGAATGAGTCTGGTCATTTAGATGATCAACCCGATAATGAGGTTGCTCCTAAGCATGATTGGTTTCAGAAACCTGACAAGCCTCCAACTCTTGATCGTGCTTGGAATAAATCTAAATCTACTGACTCTTGCCCGCCTCAAAGATGGATCAGCACCATTGCAAAAGCAATACAACCTCCTCGCACCTTCGATGAGCTTATGGACACTCCTATTGACTTCTCAGCTTATGTCATGAACCATCTTAAATGTGACAGTCTGACTCAAGAGATTTTAGTAGGGCCTGCTTTTAATCTGCTCAAGGGCTCATGCAAAAGCTTCGCCGAACTTGAATATCATTTCAAAGAGTGCTACAAAGCTCTCAATGATTACTTTACTGGCATAATCCAGAAGGGCATGAATATCTGTTTGATCTTAGCAGGCCACTACCGTTGATTGAAGATTAAGGACGTCAAGTAGTTCCTGTTGATTACTTCATCAACAACTATCTCGAGTATCTGAAAGGTGGAAGTTCAAGTAGCAAATACGTGACTTCTACAACAAGAACCAGGGCCGCTAAGTACGACAATATTGAAGGCATAGAAGACATGGTTCCAACATTATAGAGTCCAGTGAAAGTAGCATACAACAAACATGCTGTCTGGGGAACATATCACTGAGGTCTAAAATGACAAAGATTCTATGCATACGTATGCCACTGTAAATATCCACATGATGTCTACTCTAAAAGAAGAATTATTGCAGTAACTAGTGTTAAAGTTATGAGGTGGTATGACTATGGGCATTTGGAAGAAATTGTAGTTCGAAGAGATGATAATGTGCTCTACAAATTTAAGGAAGGCGACTTCCCAAGACTTAATCTGCGTGATATTAAAGATATGCTACTTCTCTTAGTCCAAAAGAAACTATCCAATCTTGATGTGGATGATTGGTACGACTTAGGTATGGCATTAAGAATGTTTACCAGACGTATTATCATTCTTCACCGTGTCCAAGACCTTCAGCTAGGAGTTCAAATCTATCAGAAGAAACTTAATATCACATCACTAGAGACAACCAGATCTAACATCTCCAAACTAACCCCATACGCTACATACAAAAACCCTCAAGGAATCATTTATCTAGACAAGTACAAAAGAAACAGGTTGATGCACTCAGATGAACTATACAAATTCTGCAACGGGATGCTCTCATCTGTCAGACGTATCCTTCATGATATTGCTTCTAACTTGGAGATGGATTACTTTCCAAAAAGACATTGAAGTAACTTGGAGATGAAAAGATCCCGCATCATGGTTAAGGCGATTGATAAGCTGCTCTTTGAAAGGAGGTTGATGGGTAATTTGGAGAAGTTTGTTGGTGGACGTGACTACGGGAATGATCTAAGGCTGCTTGAACGGACAATATGACCATGTCATATCTTGCCCTTCCATATTTCAGGTCATTTTTTCTGTAATTTAATAATCATGTGAATATGTATATATAAGTAGTGTAGACTAGTATTAGGCATATATAGTGTTTGAGGAATTTTCTAGAATTTCTTAGTAAATTCAAAATCTTTTAAATTATCATACTCAAACACCATATAACTTCCCTCAAAAATTGAGGGGGATCATTTATATGTTCCTACTGCGGCTTGTTAATAATTGGACATTCTTTCCTCGAAAGCAGTTATATTTAAATCAATTGATATCCAAAATATCAAGAGACTTAATATTTTTGATAAGGGGAGGGAATGTGATTAAAATATATGGCAAAGAATGTGATTTTTAAGATCTCAAGTGTACGCTTTCCCACATATGTGCTAAACTCTTTCGATTAATCGATGCACATATGAAGGGGGAGCAAATGGTTACGTGATTGGCTATTATGTGGAAATACCAAAAGACCGACCATTTATATTACTGCATTGGAGTTATAAGGTGGTTAAGTTTAGGTATTTATTCCCACGATCCAGCCAAAACCGGAGGGATATACCCAGGGATATTCCACTAGATAGTGTAGTAGTCCTTATGTGTGAAAAAAGGAGTAAAAGTGAGAATAAGGGAAAAGTGCCGACTAAGATGGAGCTAGTACTGGAACAAACCCAACAAGGTACTAGTTATGAAGTCTCAGTAAGCGCTGAAGGGGTTGAAGAATTAAAAAGAAAAGTTAAGACAAAGGGTGAAAAGAAAGAAGCCCTCCTTACATTTAGGCAGAAACCGGGTCAATACATTTGCTTTCAAGAATCACAAAGATAATTGCTGACATTAAAGACTGACATCATAGACCTAGTGATGCAATGCACAACCCTACCTAGCCACTCAGAATCTCTCAAAAGATTTATGTTTCATTTCTCACGCAGATTACACGCATTTCTATCAACTTTCTCACTCCGAGTTTGTTGGTATTGAAAAGGTGGCAGTCCGCTCCATCCTCCGATCACTAAAACCAAAAGTGCACTATTGAGTCTAGAGCCAAGAGATCATCCATAAATCTCATTAGGACACTATTCGAATTTATTTTTTGCTCACACAATGTGAAAACAAGTAATGATTTAAGAGTCCTATGCATTATCCTTGTAATTTTGCCAAAACATCTACGTGATACTTAAGTATTCATAGTGAAGATGGAAATCCTGCTTGAGCCAACATCAAACAAGCTTTTGGTAGGTGACTTGTGCGATTCTATACGAATCAACCTTGTGACAACTGGAAAGAAACGATGGCGCGATTCTATAAGAATCAAACTTGTTCCAGTATATGAATTGATGATTGATGAATTTTGAAATGCTTAAAACTCTCGATGTGTCGCAAAAAAAACTTTAGCAAGTGACATGTTGATTGATTTTTTCTCAAATCAATTCTTATATCAATCGGTGAGATAGTAACTCGCTGGTTCACTCTTACCGTGTTGTCTGCTTTGAGACGTTTCAGTAATGAGAACATGCTGAGTACGATGAATCTAATACTTATGTGTTAGAAAGATTCAATACTACAGTTGGAAATCCTGTCAAGGATATTCTTCTTAAATTGAATCTACTTGATCACAGGTCAATCCTCACGGATTCGAAGGTTACTCCAACCAAACACGGGCGAATGACAAAGCCATATTCGTCCCTCAGATTTACTGCTAACTATTTTATTTCAAGAATATATAAAGATAGACATAGAGGTACCTAGTTTTAGCAGACTCACAAGATTCATAGCCACATGCTCATACTCAACCGACATTTATAAAGACATCATGAAATATCAAGTACATGTTACAAGACTTTCGCCACTCTGATACCATATGTCTTTCTTGAAATGACAAAGTGTGAAAGTTAAAGAAATTCAAGAAAGAAGCATCCTTAAAGCTTTTAAGTTATCATATCAAGAAAAGTATGAGCATGTCAGTCCAAAGTTACAAGATCACAAGATGGCAAGATTACAAGATTGTGTAATGAGATTATGCTTGGTTGATGATCTCAAGAAGCTAAAGAACACATTCAAGTCAAGTATAAGTTATCAAGCCAAAGCCTAAAGTCAAAGATCACTACAACAGTATCACAAGTTCATGATTGAAGTTTAAAGACTACGAGTCCAAGACAAAAGACAAGTATAGTATGCTAGGATTAACTTTTTGTAACATGGAGTGACCTCCCTTAAGGGGAGATTGTTAGAAACACAAAAGTATCAGTCACTTCCATAAATATTGTATAATGGGCTCGTAGTATAATTGTTAGAACTAAAGTAAGCTAGTAACGCCCAAGGTCCATGGTAAGCCCATTAACCTTACCATGTCCGGCCAATAGACAAGTATTTATACCCCTCTCCACACCTTGGAGAGGGTTGGTTGTTCAGTTTTCTATAATCTAATTTTGTTCATTTTCCTTTCTCTCTCTAGAAGTGTTCATCCCATCTTTCTCTATTTAGTTCTTTATTCTTTTGTGTCTATGATTAGATAATCTAATATTCTATAAAAAGGCTCCCAGCTTTGCCTATAAATAGCAGACTGTTCCCAACTAATTTTATCACCTTTTGCACTCATTCTCTTTTGTCTAAAATCAGTTTATACATCACCTACAATCCTTTGATCATTTAATCTTAAGCATTTATTTCCAAGTAATTCAAGCTTAGATCCTCGAGTGCAAGTGAAGAATACTTCCTACCATCAAGTTACGAAGTATTATAGCTTAGTTTGTGTTGTTGTAATGTAGTTACGATTGTATCATATTTTGTAAATCATTTGTGTATATTGTGTAGTTGTGTGTAATAGTTAGATCGTGGTGATCATAGAAAGTATAGTTAGATCGGGGTGATCATGTTAAAGTTTAGGTGAAGTGAAGAGTTGATAGTGCGGTTAGTATTTTAGTCCTTAAAATACAAAGTGTGTGATAGATTGGTTCTAGCTAAGATTAGAACTCAACATTTGGTTTTATGTCGGAAATTGGTGTATGCTACTTATGTACGATTTTCTCCGCCTAAAGAGAGTTTGTTGACGTGGTGAAGAAAACTCTCGAGTTTGGTGCTCGGGAAGTGGAGTAGGACGAAGAGGTTCTTCGTTACCAAACCACTATAAATCCTTGTGTTGTGGTTTGATCTTTCTAACTCTCATCTCTTGTGTTACATATTTAATTTATATATTGTTATCAATTATTTGCTTAGTTGTATTGTTCATATTGTGCACATATTAAGATCACATAAAGTTGAATCTAAATTTTTATAAACAAATGATACATTAAATTAAAAAGCGGTAAATTATTCGACCCCTTCTAGTTTCCCACAATTGGTATCAGAAGCCACGTCAAACAAGATTTTTAAAATATATTGTATTTGAAAACTTGAATCGATCTATGGAATTGAAAAATTATTTAGAAGGGCAATCTATGCAAAGACCACCACTATTTGAAAGTGATGGATTTCTTTATTGGAAAAATAGATTCGAAACTTATTTGAAATCAAAAGATCTAGATTTTTGGCACGTTATTACCTATGGTGATTTTCCCCGTTTAAAATAATCCTAAAACTAAAAGGGATGAAATTGTACTATTTGATTAACAAAGTTATGATCTTAAAAAGAAACTCGCTAAAAATAATGAAGCTAAAATGATAATTTATAATGCTTTGCCACGTAAAGAATATGAAAGAATTTTTATGTGTAAAACCGCAAAAAAATTTGGAATACTTTATTAATTACTCACCAAGGTAATAGTCAAGTCAAAGATAATAAAATAGATCTTCGTGTTCAACAATATGAACAATTTACAATTCCAAAAGAGGAATCGATAGATAATGGATTTGCTAGATTTAACACTATTATTACTAGTCTAAAAGAACTTGATGGAGGTTTTTCTAGCAAACATTATGTTAGGAAATTATTTAGGGCACTTCATCCTAAATGGCGCGCAAAGGTTACGGCTATTGAAGAGTCGAAGGACTTGACATCATTATCACTTGACGAACTTATTGGAAACTTGAAAGTTTATGAAGTGATAATAAAGAAAGATTCTGAAATGGTCAAAGGCAAAAGAGAACAAAGTAGGTATCTTGCCTTGAAGGCTAAAAAGGAATCTAGTGATTAAGATAGTTCGACCTCCGATAGTGAAGACGAAGAATACACCATGGCCATGAGAGACTTCATGAAATTTTTCAAAAGACGAGGAAGATTTATAAGACAACCACACGATGAAAGAAAGTCATCCCAAAGAAATAAAGATGAAAAAATAGCAAAAGCGAAAGAAAATGCTTTAAATGTAGAGATCCAAATGATCTCATCAAAGAATGCCAAAAACTGTCAACAAACTATAATCAAAGAGCCTTTGTTAGAGGAACATGGAGTGATAGCGATGAAGATAAAGAAGAAAGGACTAAAGACGAAAACTGTCTTATGGCTAAAGCAGCCAATGAGGTACTATCCGAAACTAAATTTTTTAGTGATGACTTATCATCGTTAGATGAAAAAGATTTAGATACTGATTATAGTTGATTATGCAAAGTAGGTCCAAAAGTCATGGCTAATAATAAATCACTAAAACTAATAAAAAATCGGCTAGAAAATGAAGTACTCGAACTAAAAAATAAACTATATAAATTAGAAAAAGGTAAAGAAGCTAATGAAGAATGTAAAATATGTTAAGACCTTAAATTTGAAAATGAAAAGCTTAAGGAAGAAATCTCTAAGCTCAATCAATTTAATAATAGTAGTCCATGACTTAAGAAAATGTTAAGTCTTCAAAAACCATCTAGAGACAAATCCGGTTTAGGATTTAATTTTACTGAAGGATCAACAAATGAGACTAAACAAGTAAATTTTGTAAAGTCACAAGAGCTTGAACCTAAGTCTATTAAAGAAAATTTAGTAGAATCAAATTCAAGCACAAGACCTAAATTTATACTTATAAACAATACTAAAATTCTAATTGCAAGCGACGATGAAGTAAAATGTTTTTATAAACCTTCCTTAAAACCCAGAGTCGGATTTATGATGAGATGTCATTTTATACACTATTTTGGGGTCATTTAACCTCCTAAATCATGCAAATATGCCCAGATTATGTGCTTAATCATTTGTTTTCAGGTTTTTAGCACTTAGATGGCATTTGGAGGAAATACACGTAACTTGGGCTCATTTAGAGAAAAAACAGACGAGATTACGGACCTACACCAAATCCATGAAGAAATATTGTTCTTAAAGCATGGAGATGGCGTCGCAGGCATAAAGCGACGCCGTCGTGATCCATCTAGTGACGGCGTTAAAGATTTAGTAACAGCGTTAGAACGTGGCCGACTTAATGAGGATCTAGAATCATCCACGTAGCGATGGCGTCAAGATTACAATGCGACGCCGTCACAGCAATATCTCTATATATAGTAAACCGATTTTAGGGTTTTGAGGGTGTAACTTTGTATAACTTTTAGGAGACAAACCCTAGCTCTTGTAGCAGCTTCATAGGTCATTTTTAGGGCCTCAAAACCCTATTGTACTACCTTGAATCCATGTTTTAATTCAAGTAAGGTTATTTAGCATTAATCATTGAATATTCCTATGTGTTGTGTGATTGATTTATCTATTTGCTTTCATTATAACATGTGAGGCTAAACCCTCCTTTGTATTTGCTTATAATTGCATGAAAGTCGAATTGTAGATCCTTTTATTATTGCTCCTTGATTGATGATTGTGCGCGTTAGGTTCTAGAAAATCAGCTTTTGTCTGTATCATTGTAGACACGTCTAGGGAAACGCGAGTACGTAGAAAGGATACCATCGGGTAACAGTCTTCATACTACCTTGCCCCTTTATATGGTTGATCCCTCTTAAGATATTTTACAAGCATTTAATGTACTCTTAGGGGCCTTGTAATAGTCTTCATACTACCTTACTTGTGTGTTGCCCTAACAGAATATTAAATAGACGGCAGGTTCGTGTAATCCGTTCATGACCTAGGAAATACTTACACATATCAACACAAGTGTGAGAAGGCAACAGGATTAGGAGAAGCAATCTGATAAGTAATGCATGATTAAGTAAATACACTTAATTATCATAAAGTTATCACCAGTAGGTTAGATATTAGTTTAATTAGTTGTTAAACAAACCAACCTCTCAAACCATAGATTTACTTGTTTTCCTATAAATATAAAAAAAACAAAAATAATATTCTCTCAACCCCTAGAATTCTGTTAGACCGTGATCAAGCCTTCCCAACCTATTCCCCTAGAGAACGATAACAACCCTCGAGTCTTGCCTATACTACTACTACAATGGTTAGGTACTCTGCCTAGGGAGTTGTAAAACTTCTTGTAGAAGTCCCTTATGACAATCACATCAAGTTTTTGGCACCATTGCCAGGGAATAGTTAGGTTTTGATCATAGTTTAGCTTAGTTCTACTTGCTTGTATCCTTTCAAGTAAGAATTTAATTTATGTACATTAGCTTTCTTGTAGTATATCTTTTCTTTGTGTGTGTGTTCATAATTTTCATTTAACTATTCCACTCTTCATTATGGAGAATGCGAATCCACCACCAACCAATAATCGTCCTGTCCTACCAGTTGCGCTGTGCGCACAAGCCATCCAAGAGCTCCACGAGCTACAAAAAATTTTGGCCTTCGTTGACTCTCGTCTAGAGAGTATTGAAAGATTCCTTAATGACTTCGCCAACCAACCTAATGAGACTAATACGAATGACCTTGAGTCCG
The DNA here is from genome assembly GCA_026074375.1 of Tanacetum coccineum. Classification (NCBI taxonomy): domain Eukaryota; kingdom Viridiplantae; phylum Streptophyta; class Magnoliopsida; order Asterales; family Asteraceae; genus Tanacetum; species Tanacetum coccineum. The sequence continues at coordinate 15,286 of BQNB010082992.1, forward strand.
ATGATGAATCGGTAGACACACCCCTTATTTCCCCCTTTCTAAATTCAGATAATCATTCAGATGACGGTGAAGTGCTTAATGAATTGATTGGGTACGAAAATGTTGGAATGCTACGCCAAGAAAAGGAAATCAATAGTTTCGATGGGGATGACTTGGCATTCCAATGTATGATCTGATTTAGGAAGTTTGTCGCCTACTTTGACCCCTTCTTACCAATGAACATTATCACGTGAAAAGTCTACAACACTATAATGGTAGAAGGATTAGAAAGTACATGGAAGAACTTAGTTGCCGTTGTTAGGGATGTCTACGTGTTTGTAGGCAGCTTCACCTACATCATTGACTTTGTGGTATTAGAAGACATAAGAGAGTTTATTCAAATAAATAAGGCTGAAGTTGTAATAGGTAAACCCTTTAAGAAAATCTCTAAACTCGAATATGATTACGCTAAAGGATTAATGTCTTTCAATAATATCTTTGATAATTACACATTCCAAATGCCACGTACCATACCTAGGTTTAACATTCGGGATACGTATCATGGAGTAAAATCCCACCCATCCTTGTGTTAAGTCAAAGAGATCTAATTAACAGGTTTAAGAATGCGTACGAAAAGAACAAATTTATGTACAAGAATTGTTTGAACCTAGGTCCCGAATACCAAGTGGATAAAAGTATGAAATAATGGCTCATTCATAGATACGTGAGCATTCATGAACAGACATAAGAACGTGTGACTTCGAATCTAACTACAAGACTCGTAAATAAAGAAAAGCGCTTCTTGGGAGGCAACCCTGTTGCGGTTGTCGTAAGGGACTTCTACAAGAAGTTTTACAACTCCCTGGGCAGTGTACCTAATCGTTGTAGTGTAGTATAGGTAAGACTCAGGGGTTGTTATCGTTCTCTAGGGTAATAGGTTGGGAAGGCTTGATCAAAGTCTAACAGAATTCTAAGGGTTGAGAGAAGATTATTTTTGTATGTTTATGTTTATAGGAAAGCAAGTAAAATCATATATTTGAGAGGTTGGTTGGTTTTAGCTATTAAACTAAATAATAAACTAAGCTACTGGTGATAACAATATAATAAAAGATTGTGTTCATTTAATTATGTATTACTCCCTAGATTGCTTCTCCTAGTGTTGTTTCTTTGTCACACTTGTGATGATCTACGTAATTATTTCCTAAGTCATGAACGAATTACACGAACCCGTCGTCTATTTAATATTCTGTTAAGGTAACGCACAAGTAAGGCAGTATGAATACTATTACAAGGCCCCTAAGAGTATATTAAATGCATTTGAAATATATTAAGAGTGGATCAACCATATAAAGGGCAAGGTAGTATGAAGACTGTTACCCTATGGTATCCTTTCGACACAATCATGTTTTCCAAGACATATTAAGAGCGATACAAACAAAAGCTGGTTTTCTAAGACCTAACATGCATTTTTATCACAAGAAGCAACACCACTAACATCTACATCCTAGATTTCATACAATCATAAATAAACACAATAGAAGGTTTAGCCAAGCATGTTAAAGATAAAGCAAGAACAGACTTAAAATCATCCCTAACAGCTGCTAAACGAACCAGGGTTCGTCCTTTTTTTTTACTCTAATGTTACACACTTAAAACCCTAATTTCGGGTTTGTATATATAGGAAAATCGCTGCAATGGTGTCGCGTTTTAATCGTGACGCCGTCGTGAAAGAGGATATTCTAGATAATAGGCTAGGTCGTGCATTCTGACGCCATCTTGAGATCTTGTGATGTTGTCTTGGTATGAATTGTGACGGCGTCACGTGTAATCTGTGACGCCGTCTCTAGCTGTTGAGAACATAATCTTGAGAGATGTTGGTGTAGGTCCGTAGTCTTGTCCGTTTCTTTTCCAAATGAGCCCAAGTTATGTGTATTTCCTCCAAATGCCTTCCAAATGCTGAATACCTAAAAAGGAACGATTAAGTACCTATTTTGGGTATAAATGCACGATTTAGGGGGTTAAACGACCCCAAAAAAGTGTATAAAATAACACCTCATCAAACCCATTATTTACTTTTATCACATATTAGGAGTGTCTTGTGTTTAATTCTATCTTATTTGTTTTATTATGTTTGAATTATTTTATAATCATGCTTTGTTTGTTTGTAACTTCGTCTTATTTGTAATCAAAGGTATTTTGCAACAAAATAAGTGTAGGGTAAATATCTGCTTTTAGAACTAAATTCAAACATTTAAAATAAATTGTTTAGATTAATCCACGTCATTTTCGAGTCATATGATTGAATTATTAATTCTCATGTTGTTATGCAGCATTTTGTACAAGAAAATAACTTATAAGAATGAGAATGAAATTTTTCATCAAAAATGAAAAATGAGTTTTCACAAAGTGTGGAGACGGCGTTACGATTTACATGCGACATCATCACCATGACACTTGTGATGGGGTCAAGATATTTCTGACGGCGTCAAATGCCCAGTTACAAGAAAACTAAATTTTTTTAAGTATTTTTGAAAATATAACTTGTACAACACTTAAGAAAGTTTAAATTCTTTTATAAACCTGCAAAACCATGAGTTTAACAATTCTCTCATCCTATCTTTACTGTTTTAATAGAGTTAAAACCCTAAAATCTTATTGTATGTATATCTATCCCATGGGTTTTACTCTTGGTGTAGTTATCTTTGTCTTTGATTACAGGTTATATTTGATGAGAAGAAGCTTGGAAAATCTTAGGATGTTTTCATTAGATGATTCTTGGAGAACGATTTAATCAATTATCGCATGTTTCTTCTCCATTATTGAGCAAACCATGGGAGTACTAGTTTCTTTTACTTGTTTTCTTTTCCCTTTATTTGTTTTTACAGGTACTTATATAGAACATTGGGGACAATGTTCAACTTAAGTGAACGGGAGAACATAAGCCTTGGAAACTATTTTTTCATTTGCCATTTTCTTTGTCCTTAAAATAATGGGTAATATATCAAAATGTAGCATAAAAAGGTAATTTTAACCAAAATTTAAAATTTTTTATGACACATAGCGACGAAAACCGAGTATTAATAGCATCTCATGGATAGGAATGTATATGACTAGCACAAAAACCCTCAGAATTCCACCACAAAAATGTGATGTTCGCCTTTAGATCTATAGGAATTTAGGTATCCATTATTGATACCCAAGATAGTTTATACCTTTAGCTTTCTCGAGTTAAGGAGTGAGCAGTCATATGTGTCTATTCTGTCATTACAGATATGTACGTGTTGTATTTGTCGCCTTTTTAGAGCATTGAGATCGGTATTAAATTATATGAGAGAAACCGATAGTATATTAAATTCTAGAACTTGTTATTATGATGCATCTCGAGACCGCATAGTGAGTATTAGGATTTGCTAGATAAGAGGCACTAGGATTAACCCATGTCTTAAACCTGTAATTGTTATGTTGGTCACACCGATCATATAACTATCCCACATCATTGCCACTCACTCATTTTTAGTGCAGGATACCTCTAGTACAACCCTCTGAGCCTATCCTTTTTCACGGTTCTCATAATTTTCTGGTTAAGCCGGACTATTAATGAGGAGAATTATTAACCCTTAAACCAATCGTTACACCCAAATCGCCTTAGCCTACCTTGTATGTACTCACCTTTAGTACATTATTGTTTTAACCCAAGTTAATTATTTGAGTACACGGTTGGTAAGTCCTTATCTTTGTAAATATAGTTTTGGGACAATTGGGATTCATGGTAGTATTTATTTCATGGAAGAATAGGGAAGAAAAGTTAAATCAATACCCCCATATGTTTGTTAGATGATCTCCATGTTATTTTGATCCATCTCAAATCGGGTCATTAGTTAGATTGTAAATAATCGAGTATGTAAAAGTTCAAGTGTAGGGGTGTATCTATAAACCCCCATGATGTATTATATGTTTAAGTAATGGCAGGGCAAAAGTGTACGAAAAAAAAAATTGTATATAAAAAAAGTAAAAAAATGTATGGGCTGCCATTTGCTTATTGTTGAGATTAAAAGCCTCTTGATCCTGTTTGGAAGTTACTACTACTAGTGGAAGTTAAGACTGCTAAGGTTTGTGTTACTGCTGCTAAGCATAAATTAGTGTTGTTAGTAATCTTAATGAAAAATATGCTAAGTAGTTAGTACTGCTAGTTACTACTGCTAGTGTAAGTTACTACTGCTAGTGTATATTACTACTGCTAGTAATGTTAGTACTGCTAGAGTAAAGTTAGTACTGCTAGTGTAACTTAGTACTGCTGGTGAAGATTGAAGAAAACTTTCTAAGTAGTTAATGCTGCTTGTACACAGTTAGTGCTGCTGGTACAAAAGTTACTACTGTTGGTGTTGAAAGTTAATACTGCTGAAAGGATAAAGACTGCTCAGAGAAAAGATAAAGATTGCTTGTGGGATATGTATGAGATATTTTTGTAAAAGATACGTATAAGTTATTTGTTTAGAAGATCATGATAACTTAGGAAAATATTGTAATCCCATTAGGACTCCTTGGTGTATAAAAGGAGGACCTAGGGTATAGAATTCTATGTATCAGTATCAAAGTATCAAATCGAGTCATTCATAGAATTGTCATAGCTTCAAGGTTTTGTAACCCTAACACTATTAAGAGTGTTCGTATTATATTGAGGCTGAAAGTTTGGTAAACTGTTTGTTATTGATCTTATTCATTACTGTTTCATTGAAATTCTTCTTAGTATCATTGACTAGATTCCGCATAGTCTTTGATATTCATAATCAAAGTTTCTATCATAGTTGTTTTGAATTTATTCAATACAACTTAGCCTTATACAAGCTAAGCAAGATCTATTCTATTGGGATCAACAAGTGGTATCAGAGCTTGTGAGAAGCTTTGAATAAGAAGAACCTTTACTACACACAAGATCTACTTTTTCAAGAAGCAATGGATTCTCAATCTACTCAAACCATCAAGCTACCCATACTCCAACCTGGTGAGTATGATCTCTGGAAGATGAGGATGGAGCAGTACCTACAGTGCATTGATTACACTCTATGGGAGATCGTAGAAAATGGTAATGCACCCATAGTAACAAAAACTATTGATGGTAAGGAGACTGTTATCCCTCCTACAAGTGTTGAAGAGAAGGCACAAAGAAGGGCAGAGTTGAAGGCAAGAAGCACTTTGTTGATGGCCTTACCTAATGAGCATCAATTAAAGTTTAACTCATACAAGGATGCTAAGACACTGATGCAGGCTATTGAGAACAGATTTGGAGGTAATACTGCTACAAAAAAACTCAGAAAAATCTTCTGAAGCAGCAATATGAAAACTTTGCTGCATCCAGCACAGAAGTGATTGAGAAAACCTATGAAAGGCTTCAAAAGCTAATTAGTCAACTGGAGATGCATGGTGAAGTTATCCCTCAAGAAGACATCAATCAGAAGTTCTTGAGAAGTTTGTCACAAGAATGGACTATGCATACTATTGTGTGGAGGAACAAACCAGAGATTGAGACATTGAGTTTGATGACCTGTTCACAAGCTAGAAGGATTATGAATCAGTGGTCAAGGGGACCATCTAGCTCAACCATAAACCATATAATGTAGCCTTTCTGGGTCTCTAGCAAACATAACAGTGCAACTGAGCAGTTAATATGCTCACGGTGTTAATAAATTAAAAACAAAAAATAATTTTTTAAATGCTACACATAGGGTGTTGACTGAATAGCTCAACAACTATTGAAAATTTGAGTGATGTTGTGATTTATTCCTTTTTTGCTAGCCAACTAAGTATTCCACAGCTTGATAATGAAGATCTACACACATCCATCTGATAATCTAGAGAAGATTAGAATTGAGGTGGACATTGCTATGTAAACTATGAGGGGCAGAAGATTCCTGAAGAATACTAGAGGAAGCTAGACTTTTGGTAACAAATAAAGGAATTAGGTGGTAGGATTGAACAAGTCCCAAGGTGGAAGGTTTCAACTGCACAAGAGGGGACACTTGCAAGGGAGTGCAGGGCCACCTAGAATCAAGACAACAGAATAGGGAGCCTACGAAAGGACTATGCCTGCCTTAGTGTCTTAGTGTGATGGCTTTGGCTATGATTGGAGTGACCAAGCAGAAGAAGGTCCAATCAATTTTGTCTCATGCTTATTCTTCAACAAGTTCAAGTTCTTCTACAAACTCTGAGGTATCTAATGACTCAAATTGTTGTTCATCTTGTTTAGAATGTGTAAAAGATCTAAAAGAACAAAATGAACAATTAGTTAAAGACTTAAGAAATAAGTGATGTCTCTTATAAAACTGGTTTAGAATCTGTAGAAGCTAGACTGTTAGTCTTTAAGAAAAATGAGTCTGTATATGAAGAAGATATAAAACTCTTAAAACATGAAATAGATTTAAGAGATTGTTACAGAGCTTAAAAGGAAGTTAGAGATGACTACAAAAGAAAAACATGAGGTTCAACTTACAGTACAAACATTTTTAAATTCATCAAAAAGCCTAAGTAAACCTCTAGACAATCAGATAATGGATAAGTGTAAAACAGGATTAGGGTATAATGCTATCCCACCTCCCTATACTGGGAATTTTATGCCACCAAAACCTAATTTAGTTTATCCTAGTCTAGATGATTTTGTTGATGTGAATGAGTCTGTTAGTGAACCTGTAGTTGAAAAGCCTACTTTTAAGACTAATGAACCTAAGACTGCTAGGAAAGAAAATGGAGCCCCAATTATTGAGGATTGGGTGTCTGAAAGTGAGGAACAATTAAGCCTAATTTTACTAAAATTGAGTTTGTTAAACCTAAAACTGATAGGAAATCTGTTGAGCAAATTAGGCAAGACACATACAGTCAATCTTTCAGTCCATCTAGAAGTCCTAGGGGAAACAAGAGAAACTGGAACTAATATATGTCTCAAAAATTAGGGAGTGATTTTGAGATGTTCAATAAAGCTTGTCATGTGTGTAGTAGTTTTGATCATTTAAAGAATGATTGCAATAACTGGTATAATAATGGAAGATTTGAAAAACCAGTTTGGGCCAATGTTCAAAGGGTGAACAAACAGAATTTCTCTAAATTAACTCACCCTAGTCCAAAAAGGAACATGGTTCCAAGAACAGTCTTAACTAGGTCTGGCCTAATTTCACTTAAAACTGTTAGACCAGTTACTACTGTCCAACCAAGAACAATAGTGAATAATGCAGGACCCATAAAAAATGTTATTAATAATGCATATTAAACTGCTAGAAGACCTTTTAACAAAATAACAACAACTAATAACAATAATTTCACTAAAAAGGTTAATACTATTAAGGGAACAAGGGTTAATACTGCTAGGCCAAAAGCAGTTCTTAGTGCTGTTAAGGAAAACAAGGGAAATGCTGTTAAGGCCTCAACATGTTGGGTTTGGAGACCAAATCACAAAATTTTAGACCATGTCTCCAGAAACAATGATGCATCAATGTCCTTTAAAAGATTTGACTATATTGATGCACAAGGCAGATCCAAGTCAGTAATGGCTTGGGTCCCCAAAAGAAACTAATTTTCCTACCATTATGTGCAGGGCAATCCACAACAAGATTTAAAGGATAAAGGAGTGATTGATAGTGGATGCTCTAGGCACATGACAGGAAACAGATCCTATCTTACAGATTATGAAGAAATTGATGGAGGATTTGTTGCCTTTGGAGGTAATTCCAAAGGAGGGAAAATTACTGGGAAAGGTAAAATAAAAACTGGTAAATTGGATTTTAAAGATGTGTATTTTGTAAAGGAACTAAAGTTTAACCTCTTCAGTGTCTCACAAATGTGTGACAAGAAGAATAATGTTCTTTTTACTGATACTGAATGTGTTGTTCTGTCTCCAGACTTTAAGTTAACTGATGAAAGTCATGTTTTACTTAAAGTTCCTAGAAAGGATAACATGTACAGTGTTGACTTAAAGAATGTTGTTCCTCAAGGAGGTCTCACTTGTCTCTTTGCAAAAGCCACACCAGATGAATCTAATCTTTGGCATAGGAGGCTTGGACACATAAATTTCAAAACTATGAATAAACTTGTTAAGGGAAACCTTGTAAGAGGTTTACCTTCAAAAAATTTTGAAATTAATCAAACTGTGTTGCTTGTCAGAAGGGAAAGCAACACAAAGCTTCTTGTAAGACCAAAACAGTCAAGTTCAATCAAACCAACCATAACAAAATGTTGCACATGGATTTATTGGCCCAACATTTGTAAAGAGTTTAATGAAAAAGATGTACTGCCTAGTTGTTGAGGAGTCTGTTAAGACCTCTTAGATCATTATTAAGACTCAGATTGTTTAGATCTAATATCTAGGATAAACAATAACAATGATAACAATTATGCATCGGAATATAATGTAGGACAGTTGTTAGTGTACAAGGTTTTTATTTAAACGTTTCATTTTCCCAAACACAATCTTAGGGCTACACCAACTAACTATGGTGTACACACACACCTTTTACTATTCAACTCTCATTAGTCGACTCTGCTATCTATAAAACCTATGTCTATGATCTCTTTATATAGGGAGAGATCATGACTTACAAAGGAAGTAAATTAATATGATAAGGAAGCTATTTAAACTAATAAAATACTTTCCTAATCTTAATCTTGTAAACTTTGACCAAATCTTTATAATTCTCCACCAGCTTATAGAATTCTGATCTGCTAGATTTAGTCCTTATGTTTCATTCTTTTATTTATTTTGTCTTATCAAATTTAGAATCCCAACAATCTTCCCCTATTTGATGATGACAATACAAACAAAGTCGTGTATGAACTTCCCCTTAACTAGAGAGGTTGAGATGTAATCATCTCTCTAAAACAAAATCTTCAATGTTTCCCCTTGACTTAAGATCTCCTTGAACATGTCACCACACATAATAAGCTGCAAATCAATGAACCTGTAATCTTCTTCCCCTTTTTGTCTTCATCTAATAGGGGTCTTCTGAAGTTATGCAACTTGTAAACACTTCCCCTCAAGTGGTGCATGTAGATGGTTAAACATGTTAACAATAAGCTTCCCCTGAAACCAATATGTTTACCATCTCTTGAATTTCGAACTTTGTGACCCTAGTAGTGCTCACTGATGGAAGAAAATGAGTATAACGAATTTTGTATGAGAAGGTGAAATCTCCCAAACTTTTGTCTTATGTCTTGCATTATCTATGTGACGTCAAACTTATAAATAAATCTGTAAAATATAAGTAGACAACAACCTCTTGACAAAATCCTCATCTTCTATGAGACACATACTAAGTGATATCAAATATGAGCATTAAGCACCTATAAGAAAAATCACACACCTTTGCTAGATTTTGACAAGTCTTCATCACACCGTTGTAAGCACGAACAAGTTATCTTTAAAGTGTAACACCTACTTTAAGATATGATGAGAACACGCATCTGTGAAACTCAACTACAACATCAAATAAGTGATAATCAACTATCTTCGTAATCACATCTTCAATAAATCTCTAAAAACAAGCCATAAAATCAATAAGAATAAACTATTTGAAAAATAGTTTTGTCCGAGATCCAAATCCATCCAAAACCAAGTATTGTCCAATATCAGACAAGCCTAGCAGTACAAACTACTTTGTCAGACGACTCTGGCAGTACTAAACACAAAGCACCATAAATCTCACGAGCAGCTTTAACTGTCTTTGGGCAGTACTTAAACAAACGAACATCATTAATAGAGCAAAGGCAGTACTAATGAACTTAAACCCAACAGCATAAACAAGTACTTGAATAGTATTAATATTCATAGCATCACCATTTTATTAAGCCTAAATAATGTCATGCATGCCCATGCTTCTTTTGCCTAAACAATATTAATAACTTATCTCGAACCAGCCCATAGAACCAGCAGCACTAATCCGCGTCTATCTCAATAACAGTAACTGCTAACCATGTCTAATATATAGAAAGTCAATATGGAATAAAAGATAATCCCTAAAAAGTAGGCTATATCAAATCCTATCCTATATTTATGAATCACAATCAAATCAGTAAACCAGAAGACATCCAAACCAAACCTTCGACTCCAAAAACAAATACTCAAACAACATGATTTAGTCGCACCTGCACCTTGTTCTTTCTCAATCCATTATTCAAAAAGCATAAGAACATTCATCATAAACTAATCCAACTATTCTACGTTTAGCATCAAAACTTATATTCTACTCTATCATCTCTTGTTCTTCAAAATTTAAAATTTCTAATAAAGAAACTAGTGAATGCTTAGCCTAATAAATCAATCTTCGCATATTTAAAATCAATTATGGGAACTTGCAAAATCTTGACTTTTTCAAGCTAGACTTGCTTTTTATAGCTCCTTGTATAAAAGATTAGCAAATTTCAATCTATATACGTTAAGGAGAAAGCTAAGATATAAAACCGGTCGGGTCAAAATTTACTTTTGTTCTCACCAACGAAAAGCATGCATTCGTGTCAAAACACTTATTATTTTTATCAACTATTTTCCATTTTCATCATTTTTTTACACATTTTTTTAGAGGTTACATATATATAAAACTTAAAAATTTAAAATTTTTGCGGGAAAACGGGGTACGTGAGAACAACAAGCAAAAGGTAGGTAAGATCATATCGAAGATATACTACCCCATACTAAAACTAAACATTGTCCTCAATGTTTCCTAGTCTAAGGTTTATAACCCCATACTAGAACTCAAAAAGTCGAATGCATAATCCGAGCATGGAGAAAGTATCACAAAAATCTTAAGCCGTTTATAAAGTATGCTAAAAGATAGATGTTAGTCGATAAAAATCTAGGATATCGGATTTCCCCAAACTAATGGCAAGCAAAGGCTAGGAAGCTCGAGTGGACCGGGACAAAACACCGAACACGAGAGTCTTCAAAATTTTTTAGGTCAATCCTATAAACAATCACAAGCACAAACAGCAAGAATCGGAAGAGTACAAGCCTCCTCGCATCACTTTAGAAATAAGAAAGAAGAAAGATGGATAAGCATGGGGTACCTCCCACGAAGCGCTTTGTTTTTGGTAACCGAGTCACATAGCTTGACTCGATCCCCGCATTTAGTTGTCTATGGGGACGTGTGGATCCCTTTGAATATAGATATTACTACCTTGTTAAGGGTTGTAGCTAATATGAATATATTCACACAAACTACAGGAGAAACAATGATTAAGAACACTATAAGTTATGCGGAATCTAACTTATAATGCAAAGAAGAACAATGAATATTGATAACTAAGCTTTTATATTGATTGCTAACTATGAGATTGACAATAAACTAATATGTCAAACTATGCCGTAAGGGTTCCTTTTATACACCAAGGAAAACCCTACTCCTGGCTTACAAAATGCGTAAAAGATAATGCATATATTTTCCTATAATATCCCATGCATATCTCTTAAACGGTACTAACTATTTTATACTAACGGTACTAACTATCTGAGCAGTACTTAACATTTTGTACTGTCAGTACTAACTATTACTAGCGGTACTAAGTATATAACTAACGGTACTAAGTCAGGAATGTATAATTCCCAACAATCCTCCCCTAAACATGATTGTTGAACTTGTTTAACTTCATGTTTCTTCGGTTTATTCTTCTTAAGTTCTTGGAGGATGTATCCAAACACTTTGTCAAATCTTGATCTTGATCTTTAATAATCTTGACATCTTCAGCTATCCATCTTCATCAGCAACTTATCTTTTCAGCAACACAGCAACATCCAACTAAGTTGGCTTTGTAGTTTTTGGCAAACTACCAGCCATAAACGGATTTGATATTCCTTTACCAGTAGCCGTTTGCTCTGGGATAGTCAACTCTTTATTTCAAAATATGGTGAGTTGATTACCATACAGTTTTTGGTAAACTGTCAACCATCAACGGAATTGATTTGTCTTTACCAAATACCGTTTGCTTTTGGACTAGCCAATGCTTCATTGCCATAACATGGTGCATTGATAAACCATATAGTTTTTAGCAAACTATCAGCTATCAACAGATTTGAGTAGTCTTTACCAAGAACTGTTTGATCCTGGACTAGCCAACTCTTAACCATGAAGCAAGGTGAGTTGAGAACCCTACAATTTTTGGTAAATTGTCAACCATAAACGGATTTGAGAAGTCTTTACCACAAGCCGTTTGCTTATGGACTAGCCAGTTCTTATGCCTATTAAGCATGGTGAACTGATGACCATTTGTTGTGTGGTGGTTAGCCAACACTCAAACCCTTCTCAATTCCATTTCATCTTTACTCTTCATTAAGCTGTTGCTTAATGAACCTTATCAAATCTAATGCAGCAGTACTTTCTACCTCAACTTCTAATCCAAAATCAAGCATCCTTTGCAGCAAATCCTTGGAGAGAGGATACCTTCTTTCAACTAGCATGTGAATGACTGTTCCATCCTTAAACTCTAGTATGCAAACTCCACAAGTCTCATACAGTCTCCAAGTGACAATCTCCCAATCTTGTTGATCATTCCAGAAATCACCTTGATCAGTTACTTCTATTGAGGATTCCATCATAATCTTCAAGTCTCCCCAAAGAATCAACTTTATACCTTCATCTTCAAGTGCTTTAGATATCTTCTTGGGTTCATTTTGAGACAAGAAACAAGCAAATAAACAATGCTGGAAGTCCTTATGATTATTTCTCCTTTGCTTTTGAATATAACTTACAAAAGCATGAGCTCTAGAACTTTTGGTCAATTTTCTCCTTGTTTGAACTGCTGATTTTAGATCTCCAAGAATTAAAGCTAGAAGTCTGTCAGATTCAATTCTTGCTTGAATAAAGTCATATTCATTAGAGAGTACAGTCTTAGTTGCTTCCTCCTCAATTAGCCTTTTTCTCTCTTCTTCAGCTTCCCATTCCTCTTGCATTTTTCTAGCCACCTCTTCATCATGAGCAATCTGATCAAACTTTTTTTAGCTTCAGAAATTTCTTCAGATTCAGTATCAAATTCCTCATCTTCTTTAATCCTCTTTTTGCCTTTATTAGTTGGATCAATCTTGGGAAGGGGCTTCAATGTTAATACTGATCTTGTTGAAGTGGTCCTTGGTCTCTCAACATTTTCAGCATTTCTAATTTCTACTCCTTTTTCCTTTTCTTTGAAACTGCTTTAGCTTGACTCATGTTTAGAAGAACTTGAGCAATTGTTTCATCATCTCCAAAGGTTGTTGGAGTAGGTGTTGGAGTTGTTTGAGTCGATGAAGAAGTACTTTCTATTGGTTCTGTCTCAGCAGTACCTTCTTCATCCTTGTCGGTACTAAGTTTTGTTCTGTCGGTACTAACTTTTGGCATGTCAGTACCTTCATCTTGCCTATCAGTACTTTGTTGTTGAGTAGTACTTTCTCCCTTTTCATCAATTTTATCAGTCTTCCCTTCATCTTGGGCAAGAGTGTACTTTATTGTGTCATCAATGTTCATGTCCAAATCATCCCATTCAGTGTTTGTAGGTACTGTAGGTGCACCTTTGGAAGATTTAATAGTTTTCCTCCCTTGTTTGAATACACTCCTCCTCTTTGATGTCTTCATGACCTTCTCCTTGTTTTCTTTCTTTTTCTTAACAGCCATGAGCCAAGCTTTATGATGAAGAATAAAAAGCCTGGCTTGCTTTTTCAACCTCTTGACTTGTGCAGTGAGAGCATTGTAAATGGAGCTTCACGCAAGAAAGTCAATAATCTCATGAAACTCTGCATTTCCATTAGTCTTGTCTAAATAAGCAACCATATTGTGTTTAGGGCACGATTCAAGAACAGCTATGGTTGTTAAATTTGTGATCGTCGGTGAGTGAGAGATTAGGGTTTGAATGAAGGAAAGTAATTGAGAGAGATTACGTGAGTGAACTGTGCAAT
>BQNB010082993.1:0-29161 GCA_026074375.1 Tanacetum coccineum
AGTTATTTTAGATTTATCCAAGGTAATTTAACCTTAGACAAGCTAAGGAATCGATCAAGGATTGGGATCAATAATGACCCCAAAATATTTGATGAAGCAATGAAGTCCCAGGATGTTGCTTTTGGGAAGAAGCAATTAATGATGAGATGGACTCCATCATGGGCAACAACACTTGGGTGTTGACCGATCTACCTCCAGGTTGCAAACCTCTTGGTTGCAAATAGATCTTCAAAAGAAAACTGAAGGTAGATGGAACTATTGAAAAGTTTAAGGCTTGGTTGATCATTCAGGGCTTTAAACAAAAGTCAAGGATAAACTACTTTGATACTTATGCTCCAGTGGCACGTATCGGTACCATAAGACTGCTGATTGCTATGGCATCAATTCATAATTTGGTTATTCATCAGATGGATGTGAAGACAGCTTTCTTGAATGGTGACTTGGATGAGGAGGTCTATATGAACCAACCTCACGGCTTCATCATGCCTGGCAATGAAAACAAAGTATGTAAACTGATTAAGTCTCTATATGGACTGAAGCAGGCACCTAAGCAATGGCATCAAAAGTTTGATGAAATGGTTTTGTCTAATGGTTATTTACTTAACCAAGCTGACAAATGTGTATATAGCAAATTTTATGAATCTGGTAAAGGAGTCATCATTTGTTTATATGTTGATGACATGCTGATCTTTGATACTGACCAAGTTCAGGTTAACTTGACAAAGGAATTTTTGTCATCAAAGTTCTCTATGAAGGACATAGGGGAGGCTGATGTTATCCTTGGAATTAGGATTAAACATGAAAGTAATGGAATATCAATTTCTCAGTCTCATTATATTGAGAAGGTATTGTAGAAATTCAATTACTTTGATTGCACTCCAGTTAGTACTCCTATGGATACAAGTGAGAAGCTGATGCCTAACAATGGTAAGACTATATCTCAACTTGAGTATTCTAGGGTGAGTGGCTGCTTGATGTATGCCATGACTTGTACAAGGCATGATATTGCTTTTGCTGTAGGTAAACTGAGTTGATATACTAGTAACCCTGGTACTCAACACTAGCAAGCAATTCAGCGGGTACTGAAGTACTTAAAGAAAACCATGAACTATAGATTGACATATACTGGTTATCCTTTAGTGTTGGAAGGTTACACTGATGCAAGCTGGATCAGCAACACCGAAGACAATTCGTCTACAAGTGGCTGTGTATTCCTTCTTGGTGGTGGTATAATTACTCGGGCTTCCAAGAAACAAACCTGCATCATTGGTTCAACAATGGAATCTGAATTTGTGGCTTTAGCAGCTGTTAGTAAGGAAGCTGAATGGTTGAAAAACTTGCTTCTTGAGATTACATTGTGGTCCAAACCTATAGCACCTATTTCTATCTACTGTGATAGTGCTACTACATTGGCAAAGGCTTATAGCTAGATGTATAATGGGAAGTCTAGATACTTAGGTGTCAAGCATAGCATGATTTGTAAACTTATCACGAATGGGGTGATATCTATAGAGTTTGTGAGGTCTCTACAAAACTTAGTTGATCACTTGACGAAGGGACTGGCTAGAGACTTGGTTATAAAGTTTGCTGAAGGGATGGGATTAAAGTCCAACTAAGTTGTTGAATGCTAGGACACCCAACTCCCTACTGAGGAAACTTGGTAGCTGAGTTCAATGTAGAAAGCTGAACGTTCAGTGGACTGAAGCACATGTATTTACATATCATCCCAAGGATGTGCTTGGAACCTGCTGAAAAAGAGGATGAAGTCTTTACTTCTCAATGGTTAATTTTCTTTGAAAAGTGTTTAGCAGGAGCATGAATAAAGAGGAGCCACCTATGTAAATATTAAGGTTTTGCCACCTCAAGGAGCATGGACTTTGGCTCTTAAAATATTTATAAATTAGATATGGATACATGGCTTGTATAGTGTCAGGAGTTTTTAAGTGTTTAAAAACTTTTGTATATTTTATCTTCAAGTATTCAAATGGGTTGAAGGGTTCAATTCATAAAACACCCTAATTCTTGAATATTTGAACGTGTAATTTACTAAGATGGAAATTCAATCCTCAGAACATTTTCATTTATGCACTTTTTTTTATTTAATGTTTAATTTTCATGCAAAGGAATTGTACTAAATTGGGAGCACTATTGGAAATTTAGTTCAATAGAGGGTTCAGTTCATACCAGTTAATGAGACTAGAGGTACGGAGTGTACTCCCATAGGTCATTAAACAACCTGACTCTGATAGTGACAAAAGGGAATTCAGGTCACTGATGTAGTTCAGTGAGTTCACTCACTGAATGGTATTTATCAATCTGATGGCTCTAGCTTTGTACTCCCTGAGGAGTAAGCTAAAAGATACCATCAAGGAGTAATCTATCAGAGGATGTATCCTCAACGGGTTAACTCATTAACGGGTTTCTTTAGTTTGAACCTTCAGCGGGTATGCTCCTCAGCGGGCTAGCGGATGGTTTCGGGCGCTGAAGGTGTAAACTCACTGGAATGAATTCAATGACTTGTAACAACTTAACCGTTTTAAGTGGCAGGTTTGACTACATTTAATGACCATGATTAATATGGTCATGTAACCACTAATTCCTAAAATTAAGGAGTATAACTATGGAAGAGATTATATCTCCTATAATCTCTCATAATTCTTTGACTAGGGTTTTGAGTATTTCCCCTATAAATAGAGGATCATACACTGCATGAGACATACAACAAAAAACCTAAACACTTAGAAGCGAAAGGGTTCTTGATTTATGCCTAAAACAAGAATAGCAAATTTGTTGTAGTGTGTGTTCATAAAAGTTATGGCCTTTGGCAGCGTTTGAGAGTTTATAATCGGTTAATTGAGTAAATAAAACTCACATATTTGACTTTCACATTTTCTCTTTCATAAACTGCCAAAGCAGGGATGGAGCCATGTATGTCCTGGGATGGGCCATGACCAACCCTAGGGCTGTAAACGAACTGAACGTTCAGTGAACCGTTCGCAAATCGTTTGGCAAAAAACTCGTTTATGTTCGTTTATTTAATAAATGAACAAACACGAACAAGATTTTTGGTCCGTTTAGTTAAATAAACGAACGTGAACAAACGCTTCGTTCGTTCATTGACGTTAGTGAACGTCCGATTACGTTCGCTTACATTCGATTATTTTTGTTCGTTTAACATTCCAAATGTTAAAAAAATTAATAAACTATATATCAAGTATTTTAAGGTCCCTAACAATAATATATTATTATAGTACTTAAGTATTTATTAATTTCTTTATGTAAGCATCGACAATGCGTACTGATGATACTGGTATAGTAGTATGACTATATTTTAAGATCAGCTAGATGGAAATGATGTTATTTTTAAGACCATATTTTGGGTAATGATTAATCGTAACAACTTTAGTTTATATATGATCATATAAATCATTATCGAACAACTTTTAGTTACAACGCAACGTTTTTATATTCTGTTTACGTTTTATATATGATCGTTTATGTTTCATTTTATTCCCTTTTCATTTTATTTATGTCGTTAACCTTCGTTTAACTTATAATGAACGAACATAAACGGAACAAGAACAGATTCAAAGCTAAATAAACAACACGGCAGTCTTGCCTAATGTTTCACCGACCCAACTAATGTGGCAAGGAATTTGATGTTTAATATCAGGCAAAAGTGTACCGTATTAGAGGTTTACTCACCTTGCCATATTGTATTTTCATGACATCAAGAAACTTTTGAGGAAGGTTTGGATATCTGATCTTGATTTCGCGTGAAAGATCTTCGGCTCGATTTATTAACAACTCCGGTTTGTCAAGTTCAGAAACCGGATCTTTGAATTATTAGAGGATATATGTTAGTGTTAGTCAAAGTAATTTATGTTAGTCAAAGTTGTTAGTCAAAGTAATTAATGTTAGTCAAAGTTGTTAGTCAAAGTTATTTATGTAATAGGCCCAAGCCCGGTTTGTGGGTTTAGGGTATTAGGGTTTTCACCATTATAAATAATGGTCATTAATAAAATTATACCTACGGGGTTTTCATTGTCTAACATGGTATCAGAGCAGGTCTGATCCTCAGACCGAGGTGGCTATGTTGAGCCGCCTCCATTAAACCATCCCGTCAAACCACTCACCTCCCTCTCGTCAATAAAACCAAAGATCCAAAAAAAATTGGACACAATGAAAACCACAGATCTACCTTACTGTTCTTTATCTTGTTGCTGTTTGCCATTAAAATCATATCCACAAGTGGCTCATCAACAAAATAGCAAAATACCAGTATTGATTCATTAATTGGTCTATAGGACTACTACTGATTGTCGTTAGTAGATGATGGACAGGAAGGATTTGTTTGAAACGAAAGCTAAGGGAAGGAGTGATGGGAAAGCTAAAGAGAAGATTTTGTGTTCTGTCATTGGTGGTTTTGGTGTTGACTCTGCAACTCTATCATTATAGTTATTTAATTGTTTTTTTTATGTCGAATCCAGGGTATTAATTCCCGAGACGACTTTTGTTGGTGTCGAATCTAGGGTTCCTTTTTACCCAGAAACGACTTTTTTTTTTTTATTTTTATATAAAAATTTAAATATATTAAATAAATAAATTAAAAAGTTTTTTATTTTTTTTTTTTTTTTTTTTTTTTAAATAATAATATTATTAATAATAATTTTATTTTTTTTTTTTTTTTTAATTATAAATAAATTTTTTTTTATTTTTTTTTTTTTTTTAATTATTTTAAAAATTTATTGGTGTCGATCTAAGGTTCTCCTTATTCCCGAGTGACTTTTGTTGGTGCGAATCTAGGATCTATATTCCAGAACGACTGTTTGGGATACTTGGTTTAAATATCTTCGGATATTTTGGTTACAAAAATTAGATAAGGTATACCTTTGGGTTATTCCCCGTATTATTTTGTTTTATTGTTTTTTATTTTGCTTTTCTTAATTTTTCTTCTTCATCCGACTTATCGCGATTTCACCACTTCCCGGGGGGGGGGCCCCCCCCCCCCCCCCCCCCACCCCCCACCCCATCCCCCCCCCCCCCCCCCCCCCCCCCCCCCCCCCCCCCCCCCCCCACCCCCCCCCCCCCCGGACTGCGGGGGAGTATTAGAGGATAATGTATATGTTGTCCAAAAGTAATTTTATGTTAGTGAAAGGTAATGAAAAGTTAGTCAAAGTTGTTAGTCAAAGTTATTTATGTAATAGGCCCAAGCCTGGTTTGTGGGTTTAGGGTATTAGGGTTTTCACCATTATAAATAAAGATTTTCCACTAAAAAATAATACCTACCGGGTTTTTTATCATGTCAGACAAACAATAACCATACAAACAATACTTATTATTTTGGACTTTTAAAATTTTTTAGACACATTTTTGGCTTTAAATTGAGTGCATAGATAAATTAAGAAGTACCATGGTCCTATATTAAAACAATTTACCGCACCATATGAACCTCCGCTTTTAGTACATTTTTAATCAATTTACACCTACAATCCTACATCCCACTACCACACAAACAGGCTAATGCAACGAAAAGTTTGCAACGATATATTTTTGTTGTAAATTTGCAACCATAATGCAACGAATTACCAACTGAATTTGCATCGACAAAGAAAATGGTTGCAAATCCGTTGCAAAATATAAACTAATTTCTTTTATATATATTGTTATTTTTTCCGTTGCAAATCCGTTGCAAATAATACAAATTTGCAACGGAAATGCAATGAAAGACAAAAAAATAAGTCAAAAAGAAATTACAATTTATTTTTCGTTGCAAATTTTCATAATGCTACGAAAACACAACAAAAGTCTAAAAGAAATTACATTATTTCCGTTGCAATTCCGTTGCCTACTTTTCATAATTGCAACGGAAATGCAACGAAAGACAAAAAAATAAGTATAAAAGAAAGTACAATTTATTTTCCGTTGCAAATTTATTTTGTAATCTGTTGCAAGTCCGTTGCAAATTTAATTAGAAACGGAATTGCAACGGAAGAGAAAAAAATTCAAAAGCTAATTTGAAAGAAATTATTTTTTCCTTGCAAGTAATAAAAATTTGCAACATAAAAACAACAAAAAAATAAGCCTAAAAGAAATTATAATTTATGTTCTGTTGCAATTCCGATGCAAATCTTCATACGGAATAGCAACCGAAATTATAATATATCGTTATACATTAATTTCACATGTTGTGAAATATCGCTAGTCAGCGGCTCGGTACCCCGGCTCGGCGGCGGCGACCCTCTTTAAGCAATATCGGTCTTGGGCGGCGATATATCTGTTTCTTCTCGGACGGAGACCCTAAATTATAAAGGAATTCACAATATAAATATAAATACTCTAATATAGTGTATATATATAAATATATATATATAATTGATATAATATATATATATATATATTTAATAAGTTTTTTAATATTCTTATTATTTTTAACTATATATCTTATGTATATGTTGTAAAATATACATTATGTTTGGTTTTAATTCAGTTTTGTATACTTTTATTAAATCACGATCAAGAAAATCAGAATACCAAAAAAAAACAAAAAAACAAAAAAATCGGCCGATTTTGACCGATTTTGACCGATATTTGACCAATTTTGACCAAAACCGATTTTTTACCGATAAGTGAAAAAATGTATCGGCTGACCACCGATAAGCGATATATCAGTGATATATCGGCCGCCAAGGCCGATATTTACAACACTGGATGTTCAATGGATGAGTTGAGATGCTATCGTTGTACATGAGATGTTCAACAGATGAGTCGAGATGCTATCGTTGCACATGAGATGTTCAACGGAGGAGTCGAGATGGTATCGTTATACATTAGATGTTCAACGGATGAGTTAAGATGCTGTCGTTGTACATGAGATGTTCAACGGATGAGTCGAGATGTTATGGCTATACATTAGATGGTCAACGGATGAGTCGAGATGCTATCGTTGTATATGAGATGTTCAACGGAGGAGTCAAGATGCTATCGTTGTACATGAGATGTTTAACGGATGAGTCGAGATGCTATCGTTATACATTAGATGGTCAAAGGAGGAGTCGAGATGCTATCGTTGTACATGAGATGTTCAACGGATGAGTCGAGATGCTATCGTTGTACATGAGATGTTCAACGGATGAGTCGAGATGCTATCGTTTTACATGAGATGTTCAACGGATGAGTCGAGATGCTGTCGTTGTACATGAGATGTTCAACGGATGAGTCGAGATGCTGTCGTTGTACATGAGATGTTCAACGGATAAGTCGAGATGCTGTCGTTGTATATGAGATGTTCAACGGATGAGTCAAGATGCTATCGTTGTACATGAGATATTTAACGGATAAGTCGAAATGTTATCGTTATACATTAGATGTTCAACAGATTAGTCGAGATGCTATCGTTGTACATGAGATGTTCAATGGATGAGTCGAGATGCTATTGTTAGAATATGGGTTCGAGCTTTAGTCCACTATCAAAGGTCGTATAAAGCATTATTTTTCTTAATTTATGTGTGATTATTGTCTTATGACATATCATGCCACTCAATACAACATACTTTCAGACCACACAAGTCAATATTTTTGTAAACCCAAAACTAGGATTGAATTTAGGCCTAGGTTTTGGTTTTCTTAGATCTTAATATCTGTTTAGTTGTACATATATCAAGGTTAAATTTTTATATTACTTCTTAAATTTTGTGATGCTGAGCAGATGCGAGTTTAGGGAAGAAGCTATGCGCATAACATAGTTTACCAAGTCTATTTACATGACATTCGTTTAAGGTTTGTTTTCATCTGTAATAATCTCTATTTGTAAAACCATTGCTTATATTGATCTTCATTCCTTTCTCACCCCATTTGATATTTTTAACATGATTGATCGATTTGATTTGTAGGCACATCTCAGGCTATCAGTGATATTTAAGTGCTCTATTTAAAGGTCCCATGACATTAGTTTTTATGTAGTAATTCTGATATGAGATTGAGTACGGCAACATATTGATGTGTAACTTGTCAAAAACTGTTTCCCCCCAATTTTAAGTTCTATACCACAAAATGTTTTGTGTAAAAGAAATGAAGGTTTACACAAATGTTAACTTTATGTAGTAATTCTGATATGAGATTAAGGGTGTTTGAAAAAGAAATTGAGTACGGAAACATAATCTTTTTATGTAGTGTGTTTAGAATTTTTAGCACGGCAACATAAAAATTCGGATATGTTCGTTGTTATTGTTGTAGTATGTTTGAAAAAGAAATGAAGGTGGAAGTGTTCTAAAGGCATGTGGAGCTTAAGTATTATCTATCAAAATTCCAGTCTCAAGAGTTCACTATGAAAAGAAATGGAGGAAGAAATAAAGTAAATGGATGTGAAGGCTATTGAAACTGGGCACTTTATACACATCAACCTCCCACTTTTCATTCCCTAGTAAATGAATGTAAATGGATGTGAAGGCTGTTGGTTGCATTTGGTATATTCGTATTAGATACCCTTATTATATATAACTTGTAGAGTCGGTTTGATTTTTTACAATCTTGATTTTGTAATTTGACATTTGGATTGTTATATGAATAATAATCTGGGTATGATTTATGTATTTGGAAATATTTTGTTTTAGATTATTCGATTTATGTATTTGGAACAAATTTTTTAAAAGAGTTTGCAAGAAAAAAAGTTCCGTTGCAAATTTTAGTCTTGCCAATTGTTGCAAAACTCGTTGCAAAAGTTTACCGTTGCAAATTTGTTCTTATATACTCTGTTGCAAAAATGGTTCGGTTGCAAAATCTCTTTTTTGCACAAAAGTAACTAATTTCCAACAACTTTTCTTCCGTTGCAAGGCCGTTACAATTTTTTTTTTCCGGTTGCAAGTCTGTTGCAAAATAAATTTGCATGGAGCCTTTTTGCAATAGTCAAAATCGGTTGCAAATCTGTTGCAAATAGCCGTTTGCAACAGATTTGCAACGGATTTTAACGGTTGTATTAGCCCATTTGTGTTGTAGTGTCCACCCTTTGTTTTTGATTTATTATTTGTATTAAGTTATGAGCTATGTAACTTAGTGGCATTTCTTTTGTTAAATATATTTGATTTAAATAATAAACTTGTTGTAAATATGCATGAATTTGTAGGGTTTAGTGGTTTATTAGTTTAGTGGTTTAGTAAGGTATAATTTGTTTATGTTGTGGCCTGCTTTTTACTAATCTTTAATTAAGAACACGTACTGTTTACTTTAATCCATAACTACTAATTTTACAGTCGCAACGTATGCTAAGAGGGAGGGGTATGGTGGCGAGGGGCTTCGCCACTTCCTACGTGGCTTCGCCACTTCCCTCGTCACCATACCGAGAGTGCTCGCCACAGGCCAAAAACCCACACCCTCGCCATCCATACGACGAAACAAAAAGACAAAACTCACATATATTAAACCGTTGCAAACCAACGGATACATTTTTAAAGTTTAAAAAAATTAATTTTTTTTATACCCATTTTTCCCTATAAATAACACCCCATTTTACCATTTTAACACACACTTCTCTACAACAATATTATTATTACTCTAAACATATAATCTTCTTCTCCAAAAAAAATGTCTCAACCACCAAACATATAATCTTCTCCAATATTATGTTTTGTATCGTTTAATTTCCTTATGTTTCGTATTTTATTTTATGTTTTTTTTTATGTATTGTATTTTTAATTTGTGTGAAATAAATTATGTTTGTGTGAAAAAAATTGAAAGAAAAAAAAGTAGTTAGTGGTGGGACCCAAGTGAAAAGGTGAAGGTGTGTTATGAGTGAAGGGGTATTTTTAAGTGGGAGTGAAAAGCTGATGTGGCAGCCTGTGAGGCCCGTTTTGTTTTGTGGCTTAAGCCACCATACCCTACCCTCTAAATGATAAGGATTCCACATACATGTGTAAAACAAAGCCTGCTTGGAAAGCTGTGCATGACTAAAACTGCTTCAGAAATCAATGGATAGCCATCACCAATTCTTCACGGGCTTTGATCAAATTCACGGACTGGTATTGAAGTTAGCAAAGTGACCTACAAAATTACAAAACCA
This sequence comes from Tanacetum coccineum, assembly GCA_026074375.1. Classification (NCBI taxonomy): domain Eukaryota; kingdom Viridiplantae; phylum Streptophyta; class Magnoliopsida; order Asterales; family Asteraceae; genus Tanacetum; species Tanacetum coccineum. The sequence continues at coordinate 10,055 of BQNB010082993.1, forward strand.
CTACTTTTCGATTCCTGATTCTTACAGTAGTAGGATGATGACTTGTTCTATTTCTACGTAGTGATCTGCATCATCATTTCAACATTCACGGGTTCACATTAATGAACTCATCTATAAAACTATAAGGTTTAACGCTACGTTACTTCAAAGCCACACAAACCCTAAAACCACAGAAAACCCTAATCATGGGTTCGAAGATTTCAGCCATGTGGTTTATCTTCTTGATTTACATGTCCAGTTCTTTACCTTTAGTTCTTTGTTGCAAAAATTGTCCACCATGTAGTCCGCCTCACCACGGACCGAAACCACCAAAATCACCAAAACCGCATCCTCCGTCCACCAAGCCACCTCATCATGGTGGTGGACATAAGGGGTCCCCACCTAAAACTAAGCCACCTAAAACGCATCCACCAAAGGTTCTGCCACCTATTACAAGGCCGCCTATCGTACGCCCTCCCCCGGTAACTAGACCGCCAATTGTTCGGCCGCCTATAGTGCTTCCACCACCGGTTACTAGACCACCTATTGTTCGTCCCCCTATTGTACGTCCTCCACCGGTTACTAAACCACCTATTGTGCTTCCGCCTATTGTGATGCCTCCTCCTGTTATACTACCTCCGCCTGTTTTACCTCCACCAGTCATAAACCCTCCAGTGATAATGCCACCTGTGATCAGTCCTCCAGTTATTCTCCCACCACCTACTTCTCCTTGTCCACCCTACACACCTCGTGGTGGTGGTGGCGTTATGCCAACATGTCCAATAAACGCGTTGAAGCTAGGGGCGTGTGTGGATGCTTTAGGAGGATTGGTGCATATCGGATTAGGTAACCCGGTCGAAAATGTGTGTTGTCCGGTTCTTCAAGGATTGCTAGAGTTAGAAGCTGCTGTGTGTCTTTGTACTACCATAAGGCTTAAGCTTCTAAACCTTAATATCTTTATTCCACTTGCTCTACAAGCTTTGATAACTTGTGGGATGACTCCTCCACCTGGTTTCGTTTGTCCTCCTCTTATTTAGATAAAGAAAAAAACAAAAACAAAATATAATAAGCTAGGTTGTGCAATGTAGGACATCTTGCCCTACTATGTTACCTAACCGTATCTCATTGATGTTGATCATGATGATATATAGTGTTATGTGGAGTTTGTGTTGACTTGTAACTTGTATGTTTCTGTGGTGCATTAATTAGTATAGTTTGTTTTGCTTATTTTCCCACGTTTTCTCTGATTACTCAAGCGATCCCCAAGTCCATGAAAATCGTAACTTCAATTCATTCATTCAATTTATTTGTAATTTTATTGTTTTCTTTTGTGGCAATTGTTAAAACGAACTAGTTCTATCATTATAAAAGAGTTAAAGGCAAGGTTGTATTTCTTATGGAAAAAATAATATATTAAACACGTTGTCTAAAATGTAAAAGCAAATACGTTGTTTGAAAATACCTTATTAATGTGAAATATTTGTGCATGTATGTGTTTATGTTGGACAATCTCATAGGTTTTTTACCCGCGATTCGTATTTTGTGTTGTCTCTATTATAGCAGATGTATAGGACCATACTTGCCTATGCAGCATGTTTTTTGGATCATGTTCATGCAATTCTGGTTATACCATCCTGCTACACAGAACCTACATCAATGCGGAAATTTGCACCATGCTAAGTGGTTCATATTGCAAAGAAAAAATAAACCTGCAAGATTTTTGAATGTCTACTCCAAACACCTAAATTGTTTAAACACGGGATTGTTTAAGATAACATTAACAATTTTTTATTCATAATATATATTTACAGCAACAACATTATAACTGAATATATATTGATCCTTTCTCTGGAAACTTTTATGATGATTTTCGCTTCGCTGCGGGACGATCGGTAAGCGTCGTTATTACAAAAAAAAAAAATTTCTATACCTTAAAGGCCTTGTCAGATGCCGCTTTTCCACATCCACAAACCCGAGCAGCCACTGATGTTTAGCTTAGTAAGATTAGGAAAACCATGAGCCAAAGCGTAAAGAGATCGATCAGCGAGTTTAAAGCTCTTACCGAGGTCATGTAAATCATGACAATGTTTGCAATGGTCTCGACTGCATTATCATCAAGCTGTGGTTTATCTTGACTAAGGATCAAGGCCCTCAATTTTGTGAACTTGGGAGCAAGTGATAGCACCATGTGGTTCATGCTGTTTTTTGCACCTACAGTTTAATAAGAAATAAAAATGAGACTCATTTCAGGCGAGGTCATGAGACTGTATAGTTGACGGTATTGTTAGTTATCATATATTCAACCATGAATTACATATATGAATGAGCAATATACTCGCACTCAAAGAAGTATATACATGTGTCTGAATGATGCAAGGATGAATTATGTATTACTAAAGGTAGCAGACTAAACAACCTTTTTATTACTAGGAGCCATACTATTTAACTTCTTGTATTTTTTACTTTTTACATTCATGGGTTCCACTCATTTTATTCATCACCAACCTCCTAAACTAAAAAATTCACAAAACAAAGACATACCCTCAATGAAAAAGAAAACTGATAGTGTTGTCAATTAAATGCGAAAAAGCTACTCAAAAGTTCGAGTCTCGTAGCACCAAAAAAATGCAAGAAAGCCACCTAAACTTACAAATTATATTGTCCAAGCCAAGCAAGAATGCTAGCTGAATACTGATCAAAATATTAGAAACCGATAGCAGTAGTGTTATGATGGAGGAGTAGTGATTTGGGTCATAATGAATAAACCTAAAAACGTATGGTTTAAAGAATGTATCAGATTTTAAAGGGTATATGGATTTGCGCTTTGAAACTCTGTGTTTTAACAAAAATGCCGCTTTGGGTTTTCTTAAATTGTCAGAACTTGTTTTGTTCAAAAAAAATATGTCAGAACTTGTGAAACATTCATATATCAGATTATTAACGTGATCTTCAAGATATACGGATTAGAGCCGTATGTTTGTGGCAGGTGCCGAGAATCTGATGGTGAGGGGTTCGTAAGGTGGGGTTTGATCACATTCATATATCAGATTATTTGATAGTTAAAACCCCTCACCATCAGACTATGAAATTAAGTTTAAAGAATGGTTATAAGCTACGTCGATTTATAAGACACAATCTATATAACACCATCGAACCGAAAAACTGAACCCACCCCTAAACACACTCTCTGAACACACCCCCTGAACCTAGCCACTGAACAAACCCATTGAAAGCAACCAAGACAATACTAAAATGATAAATAATTACCTGATTGTGTGGTAATGAAGGTCTGGCACTAACAACTCGAGTGGAAACTACATTACATGTCTCTCACCATCTTTGAAATCATTGATCTTTACACATCATTTACTGCACATTCACCAACAGAACAGCTTTGCCAAAAATGATGATCACTAACATGTGATGCAACAGTCGTCCACGTTACAACGACGACATCAAACGATTCCAGGTTGCCATCCAAAACCTGTCTTCCTTTTTCTTTCTCTAGGATTATCAGAAGAAGATTCGTTACCTAAAAACATATGGTTTAAAGAATGTATCAAATTTTGAAGGGTATATGGATTTGCGCCTTGAAACACTGTGTTTTAACAAAAATGCCGCTTTGGGTTTTGTTAAATTGTCAGAACTTGTTTTGTTGAAAAAAATATGTCAGAACTTGTAAAACATTCATATATCAGATTATTTGATAGTTAAAACCTCAAACTGCAAAAACGCATCCAAACACTATCTTTTACTTTTCACAGCGCATAGCCACACCCTTATTTTGAAACTTTTTGGCTTATATAAGTTTATTATGTCATAATGAACTTATATAAGCCGAAAAGTTTCAAAATAGGCCATTATAAGTGAGCTCATGAACTTACATAAGCCCACAACCAAATAAGCCATTAGCCGAAACAAACACCCCCCCATAAGCATTGAAAACAGCCTTTTGGGAAAACTTTTAGCCATACCTGTTTTATTTTTAGTTTAATTTCTTTCTCCCTTTGACCCAAAATTGACAATATGCAAACCAAAATCGACCGTTTTTTATATACCCAGCCCTATACCCAGTTTTAGCAAGGTTAGTTCCTCTATTTTTCATAGTCAATCAAGTTTTAGATGTACAAAATAGAAATTCTCCTTAATTTTAATCATAGCGAAGATAGAATTGAATTAGACATCATGATGTGTTTATCTCTCTTTTACTTGTTTTCACTAACACTAGTTAACCTTTTCTTTTTGTAACCAGGTCCATCATGGAGGTGCATAATGAATAGAGGGAATAAGATACAACGATGATATCATAGATGAAAGGTCTCCAATGGCGCTCTAGGCCACCAAGTGCTATGAAATTTTTTACTTTCATAATCAACCTATAAAGGCTAGAGAACTAAATACTCGGGTACAGAATTATTTTATTTTCCCCAATCTTTAATGTTAATCATTAAATCTCATCTTTTACTTTGTTTTACAACTAAACACAACGATTAACCCTTTTCTTTTTGTAAACCAGGATCCCTCATGGAGGTAGCATAATGAATAAGAGGGAAATAAAGATACAACGATTAATATCATAGATGAGAAAGGACTCCAACTGGCGCTCTAAGGCCCACCAAGTGCTATGAAATTTTTTACTTTCATAAACAAACCCTATAAAGGCTAGATAAACCCAAATAACTCGCGTACAGATTATTTAATTTTCCCCCGTATCATTAATGTTAATCCAACCTGATTTTGAAACACAATGGGAGGTCTGAAAGTTTCTACACCAGTAACGAGGCTTATTGTAAATTGCTATTAATTAATAATACACAACAATTAACCATGTATTGTTCCTTCCAAACGGGTTCAAATCAGAAGAGGCATTGGTGGAAGTCATTCGCCACAAAACAGCAGTCAGTAGACAACGATTCACTAACGGTCCCAGAACGTCTATAGTTGATAATTATTTTATTTTCCCCAATCTTTAATGTTAATCAACCTGATTTTGGAAACACAATGGGTCTGAAAGTTCTACAGTATGTGGTTATGTGTAATTGCTATTATATTAAAATACTCATTAACATGTATTGTTTTTCCAACGGGTTCAAACAGAAGAGCAGTTGGTGGAAGTCATTGCCACAACAGGAGCAGAGAACGATTCACTAACGGACCAGAACTTCTATGGTGGATCAAAAGGTTTGTGTCTTTTCTCTTGATCATTTTAGACTTTAACTTGACAAGTTTCATTTATTTTGATACATGTCTAATTGTATGAGACCCATTTTGTTTCCAAAATCAGTTTATAAGCTCAAAAACTAAGCTGTTCCAAACACCCCTTAACCACCTAATGGCTTTTAGTCTAGTGTATAAAAAACAGATTGTTATCGCGACGTTTATTTTACACCTGAAAATGTTGCTTGCCCAGGTTCTTTTGTCCACCCATGAAGTCTAAATGTAAGCTAGGACGGATGACCCTCGGCTTGTAAGAAAATCGCAGTCACTGCTTGTTATGTGGTTTTAAAAATTGCTAATGAGGTGTACTTGAATAGCTAAATTTCGGACTTAATTTTAAAAACAGTATGATATTGGTGTACTTTTCAATCTAGCATTTCCTATATGAAACTTTATACTGAAATGCCGTCAATATCTTTAGGTTGGTATTTAGACTATCCATATCAACGAAAGTAAACGTCGTAATAGAAAACCCTATGCAAATTTGAGAGAGCGAATATTAAATCACTTATACAAAGCCTACTTGACCGAGTTTGGGAAGGAAACAAAGTTTAAAAGATGTTTAGCCCTAAGCATCATAAGCAGCCTAACTATTGTATGTCGAGAGAGAAAAAGCTCATTTCCATGTTGCATAAAGTAGGCTTTAAAATCTTAGGAGGAGGCTACATACATTTAAAAAAATACTGTGGCATTAGACCCGTTCCTTTTAGATAAATTTCAAAGAAACACAACCCATAGCAGCCCATACATGTATAAAAGGCAGTGATGCGTATATATAAAGATTTTACCTTGAGCAACTCAGTTTAAGCTCGTAAGCATTCGGACGGTGGCTAATGCAGCATTCTGAACCCGGTGATCTTGTTTCAGGGTTTACCCATGTTTTTGAGCGGTCGTTTAAAACCAAAAGGCTGGTGGGGTGACTACCTGTGGAAAAACGGGACCAAAAAAAGGGAAAACTGAATACCAAAAGTGAACAATAACAACATAATGGCTAAATGTAAAAATTCTCATGGAACCCGGGTAAAAGAGACTTCGAGGCGCAATGGCCGCAAATACGTTCTATGAATTGTAAAACTATGAAAAAACAATAAAATAATGAAAAGATAAATAAAAAACAAACAATAAAAAAATAAAAAAAAAAGAAAATAAAAAAAAAAAAAGAAAAAAAAAAAAAATAAAAAAAATAAGAAAGAAAACATAAAAATAAAAAAGAATAAAAAAATAAAGAATATAAAATATAATAAAAAAAATATAAAAATAATGAAAAAAAAGAAAAAAAAAAAAAAAAAAAAATAAAAAAAAAAAAAAGAATATTAAAGAAATAAAAAAAAAAAAAATAAAAAAATTTAAAAAATATAAAAAAATAAAATTAAATAAAAAAATAGAAAAATGAAATAACAAAAAAAATAAAAAAAATAAATTAAAAAAATTAAAAAGTACAAAAAAAAATATTACAATTAATTAGGAATCATTAAAAAAAAGAAAAAAAATAAAAAAATAAAACAAAAAAAAAAAAAAAAAAAATTAACAAAAAAAGCAAAATATATCAAAAAATATATGAAATAAAAAAATAAATATAAAAAGATAATTGAAGAAAAATATAATAATAATATTAAAAAGAGGAAAAAAAAAAAAAAAAAAGATAATAAAGAAGAAAAAAAAAAAAAAAAAAAAAAAAAAAAAAAAGAAAAAAATTAATTAAAAAAAAAAATAAAAAATATAAATGAAAAAAAAAAAAAAAAAAAAAAGATAAAAAAAAAATAAGAAATTAAAAAAAAAGAAAATAAAAAAATAAAAAAATAATAAAAAAAAAAAAGATAAAAAAAATAAAAAACAAAATCAAAAAAAATAGAAAAATAAAAAAAAATAAAACAATATTATAAATAAGAAAAAAAAAATAAAAAAATAAAAAAGGAAGAAAAAGGATAAAAAAAAAAATAAAAAGTAAAAAAAAAATAAAAAAAAGAAAAAAATAAAAATAATTCAAGATAAATAAAAAAAAATCACACAATTAGACATGTATCAAAATAAATGAAACTTGTCAAGTTAAAGTCTAAGATGATCAAGAGAAAAGACACAAACCTTTTGATCCACCATAGAAGTTCTGGTCCGTTAGTGAATCGTTCTCTGCTCTTGTTGTTGTGGTATTGACTTCCACCAACTGCTCTTCTGTTCGAACCTGTTGCAAAAACAATACATGTTAATGAGTATTTTAATATAATAGCAATTACACATAACCACATATTGTAGAACTTTCAGACCCATGCGTTTCCAAAATGAGTTTATAAGCTCAAAAACTAAGATGTTCCAAACACCCCTTAACCACCTAATGGCTTTTAGTCTAGTGTAAAAAAATAGATTGATATCGCGACGTTTATTTTACACTTGAAAATGTTGCTTTCCCAGGTTCTTTTGTCCACCCATGAAGTCTAAATGTAAGCTAGGACGGATGACCCTCGGCTTGTAAGAAAATCGCAGTCACTGCTTGTTATGTGGATTTAAAAATTGCTAATGAGGTGTACTTGAATAGCTAAATTTCGGACTTAATTTTAAAAACAGTATGATATTGGTGTACTTTTCAATCTAGCATTTCCTATATGAAACTTTATACTGAAATGCCGTCAATATCTTTAGGTTGGTATTTAGACTATCCATATCAACGAAAGTAAACGTCGTAATAGAAAACCCTATGTAAATTTGAGAGATCGAATATTAACTCACTTATACAAAGCCTACTTGACCGAGTTTGGGAAGGAAACAAAGTTTAAAAGATGTTTAGCCCTAAGCATCATAAGCAACCTAACTTTGTATGTCGAGAGAGAAAAAGCTCATTTCCATGTTGCATAAAGTAGGCTTTAAAATCTTGGGAGGAGGCTACATACATTTAAAAAATACTACGGCGTTAGACCTGTTCCTTTTAGATAAATTTCAAAGAAACACAACCCGTAGCAGCCCATTCATGTATAAAAGGCAGGGATGCGTATATATAAAGATTGTACCTTGAGCAACTCGGTTTAAGCTCGTACGCATTCAGACGGTGGCTAATGCAGCATTCTAAACCCGATGATCTTGTTTCAGGGTTTACCCATGTTTTTGAGTGGTCGTTTGAAACCGAAAGGCGGGTGGGGTGACTACCCGTGGAAAAACGAGACCAAAAAAGGGAAAACTGAATACCAAAAGTGAACAATAACAACATAATGGCGAAATGTAAAAATTCTCATGGAACCCGGGTAAAAGAGACTTCGAGGCGCAATGGCCACAAACACCTTCTCGTGCTGCCTCACCAAGATACGTCTTAATTTTATCAGGTTGGCTTGTTTTACAGTCTATGATCCTATCACCATCGTCACGCACCCGTCACTATCGTCGCACGCCATGGATAGCGGCAACAAAAGGAGCGGTGGCATCGAAGGAGCATAAGCCAAAAGTATAAGCAAGTCAGAACCATAAATCATGACTGTATGCAATAACAATAACAATCTCAGCATCAATATCACATCTCAGTGGTATCTAATCAAAAACAATTTTAATCACAAATAAAGCCAAACAACCCTTTTTAGAAACATAAAGAAACATAAACCCAGTGAAGATCATGAAATCAAACAATAACAGTTATATACCTTCTTTATTTCATGCTTAATAAAGCCCAAAAATAGTCACCAAAATTATCGGCAACCAAACACCCTATAATAATTCCACTACCGAAACCATCATCACCAAACAAACCCTAGATCATCTCTTGTTGCAGTAACAAAGGACAAAAGAGCAGACCATACGTAATTGCAGCAAACCCCCTTACGAACCACAATTAAAACAAACACCAAGAACAAACCCTAAACCCATGATCTGCTTCTAGAGAGAGAGAGCAACAAAGATCGGTGACATCTATTTTTAGAGAGAGAAAGAACAGAGGTGGAGGGGTTTTGTTGTGAGAGAGAAATAACAAAAGAGGTGGAGGGGTTTTGTTGTGAAACACGTATCATACACGTGTAGACAAACCTTGGAATAACAAACCCCGGGTCAACAAATTTAAAAAACCGAACATTGAACCAGGTTTGTAGGGGCATTAAAAGCCTCCTCGGGATGACAATCTTGCCTATTAATAATAAAGGTATAATTAAGAAAAAAAGCACGAAGTTCGATCGCAGAATGTTAAATCGCGAGTTGTATCGAGCACAAGTAGCAAATACGAGATACTACAAATAACTGACAAGAATATGCATACGTTCTACCCTCGTACCAAACATTTATCAAAAACCTAATAAAGTTATTACCACGAGGAAGAAGAATGAATAACTATCATCCCCTCATCTCTATTTATTGAGATTAAAGGGTTGAAACCTCTCCTATGTCGAATAAGAAACTTCCCATATAACCGAACTCAAGAGAGCCTTGCCTTGCAAGGCAATTACCTTACTAGTCCTAATTTAAATTACAACGTACACTTAACCCCCTAACTTATATTTAAATTTACTCTAAATATGCAACAATTTTCACCTTAGGAGTAACACTTAAACATAATCGATACTCAACATCTTTTCCTTGTGTTGGAAGCTCGAACCGGGGACCACCTTATCGACCAAGCATTGTACTTCAGTACTTTCCCTAAATTAGCTTCCATAGACTCCTTCACTTTCTTTTTTCAGCAACATTATCCTCTGCACCCTCTTGTCCTGGTACCCCGGTTATCGTAGTGTTTGCCCCCACCTTTATGCCAGGGTGTACCTTTTTATGCTCCTTTACCAAATAGTCCGTGTTTGTATTTTCTTCAAGTTGTTTGTCCTCCATCCATCTTTGAGCCATTGCAGCATCGTTGTTACTAACCTGAAAAACCTCAGCTTTACGATTCTCTTGAGCTCCCAGCAGTTTTACCTCAAACCAAACACGTTTATCAACCTGTATTCCATGGATTCCTATATTAATACCAAGACCAAGTTGTTTGAACTCAACTTGTTTAGAACCAAGTTTCTTGAATCAAACTTGTTTGACCGAAGTTGCTTGAATCCAACTTCTTTTGACTCTTAATGCTTTTGTACACCAAAAGTTATCACTTTTGTTTCCAAACACACTGTTCTTTTTTTATCACAATCATCATAACCCGACAACCTTTGATCACCTTGATTCTACCCATCTACATCGTCATAGTATAACCCTCTTTTTCAAGAGTACCCAACGATATCAAGCTTCTTCTTAACCCTAGAACATACATAACATCTTCTATTATAAAGTTTGATCCATCATTAACTATATCTTTACTTTTCCTATCCCTCTGATAGTGCATGTCCTGTTATCACCAAACCAAACCAAACCAAACCACCATCAATATCCTTGAATTCATACAAGAAATCCTTCCTAAGTGTCATGATAAGACCCGCTTGAATCCATTATGAATTCAGTCATCTCATCGTTCCTGATTACCACCAAGGCTTCTTCAAAGTACGTGTTTCCCTCATCATCAAATGAATTAGAATCATGATCATGCTTATCCTTCTCGACGGACCCACTTGACTTCTTTATTGGATAGTCTCTCTTCAAATAACCTTTTGAATGACATATAAAGCAAAAGAGTTTACTAGTTCCACCCTTTGACTTAACCCGTGAACTTCCACCAGAATGAGCTCTACCTGAATGTCACCAATTTCTTCCTTTGTGCCTTCAATTCTTTTCTTCAACTACCTTAAATTTAGAATCGGCAGAACATCTTCCATTTTCAAGGATCCCTCGCATACAACAATCTCTCCACAAAATTTTCATAAGACGATGGGAACGACGTAAGTAACATTAATGCCTGATCCTCATCCTTAATCTCGATATTAATATTCGATAAATCAAGTATCCACTTATTAAACTCATCTATATGATCACCTAGCTTCATACCTAGACTCATACAATATGTGTACAACTTCTTCATATACAATCTATTTGCTAAGGACTTAGTCATATACAGACTAGTCAACTTCATCTAAATTCCTGAAGCAGTTGTTTTCTTAATAACTTCTCGTAAAACCCGGTCTCCTAAGCATAGAATCAACGTACTATATGCCTTCTTCATCAAAAAAGCTGTCTCCTACTTCCATATCTATGGGTAATGTCTTAAATGCAGCATCACATCCTTGTTAAAGCTCGCATTTTTCCATAACCCGAAGTCATTCTTCCCATCAAGTTTTTCGATGTCAAACCTAGTTATAGAACTAGCCATTCTCCTTTAACCTTGCTAAAAACCTTGTCAAGTTGCTTCTTAGCTAACTTTTCTGACAAGTTTCACAAGCCGTGTACAATATACCATTTGTTACTAAAAACCTTTTCTTGCAAATCGAATTAATTTAAAGAACCCTAAACTTATAATTTTGAACAAGAAAACTCGATCGTAAGTGTGAAAATTGGCATTTTTACAGGTTATTATTTAACCACTCACTTAAAATATTTTACTTTGAACGTATATGTGCATGAATTAACCTAAAACCGAGAAGTGGTCACCCACACTATGAAAAACGTATTTGAACGCATAAAAAGTCTAGACTACGTTTAGTCTACTCATGATAACTATATTATTATACTCACGGGTATATTTCATAAGTTATATGCATTTCATTATATTATTTTTATGTAAACTATATAAACTTGCATGGTTTTACATGCATGCATACATAAAATTACCCAACACTTCATCACCTTTTATATACTTACATAACTACATCTTATACTTTCAAAAATTAACAAAACCCCCCTCCTAGACCTTCTAGAAATCAGCAACAATATGGGTAGTAAAACAAATGGGTTTTATCATTTATAAACACAATATTTCCTAAACAATTTTAAGTGACATTTACATAGTAACAAAACACTATTTGCCTCTTTCCCCTCACCTCTCCTTGCCATTTCATAAGTAACCCCAAACCACCATTATGTGATACTGGTTTTACCATTCAACATTTCCTACTTAGTTTTCTATAAATACTTAGCACATAACACTTCTCTTATTCATTACCATTTCAAACACATACTTCTCCCTTTTCTCTCTATATTTTCAACAACAAGAGGAAGTAAAGCAAGGGTTGGGCAAAATTTATATAGCTAAGGGTAAAAAACAAGGGTTGTTGAAGCTTAAAAACTAGAGGTTTGTAGTTATTTTGAGGTATTCTTACATCACTAAGTATCCATCTTCATCCATCATTATAAGTATTATTATTTTCATGTTATCATATATTATTTACATCTCATATATGATTTATAGCTCCTTAGTATGCTTGTGTATAAGTGAAACATGTTAAAAAGCTTGTTTTATAAAGGGGAAATAACAACAAGAAACATCATACTTGTCACAATATGCTTTTATAACACCAAACTTCGATTTTGATCTTCTGTGATCATAAAAGTCTATTTTTTCCTTTTATGGGGTTCAGTTACTAATTTGCCCTTTGAGGTCATTGTTACATAAATGATGATTGTTACATAAATGGTCCCTATCACCGTCTTCATCACATTCCTCATCACCATCACCATCACCATCACCTATTAAAGACCCAGAATCTAACCAATAATATTTACATATCTTGAACTAAAGACACAAAGATTATATATGTATACCCACTTCTAAGACAATTACGGAGTACAATCCTACACAACTGTATACCACTTCAAAAGTGGATATCCTCTGACTAAAATTGTCAACAACGAAAACATCATTGCAACAAACCCAACATCAATATTTAGTTATTTACAAACAAATAAAAAGATGAAAATTTAGCAAAAAAAAAACAAAAAAAATGATACTCAAAAGAAATAAAAGAATCCACAAGGACCACCATAAATCACAGATCAAAAACCTTACTCTGTCGTCTCTCTCGTCTTTCTCATCTACCTCAAACACAAACACTTACTTGAACACTAAATCTAGCTATATCATCATCATCGTTAATTTTTTACAAGATTAAACAAATCAAACCCACAACTTTACTTTAAATACTCAACATCCTTTATCGCTTCTTCAAATGGGTTTGTGGTTGAGTGGTATCATAGATTCGATGATGATGAGGGGTTTGTGGTTGAGTGGTAACATAGATTTAGGTATACAAAATCAATATCGTCGCCTGAAATATTTTTTGAATTTATTTCATGAATGGAAATGATAAGATTAGGTTTGTTCATTGTAGTTGATAAGATTAGGTTTGTGAGATACTTACAAAACTGATAAAAGTTTATGTGGCAGCGGTGGGGTAGGCAGTGGTGGTGGTGGGTTTTTTTATGATTTTGTAGATCAGGATTTGGGTTTTGTGAGAATAAATTTTTGTTTGTGATGGGTGTTGTGGTGATGAATAGATCTAGGTTAGTGCACCTTGGCAACATCAAAAATTTTATGGTTGATTTTTTTTGGAAGATGAGGATCTGTGTTTTTGAAGGTGAAGATAAGGATCTGGTGTTCTGGGTTTTTGAAGATGAAGATATGAGGATCTGGTTTTTTTTGAAGATGAAGATATGAGTTTTTGTTATGAGTTATATTGTTATAATACTTAAAGGGAGCATTTATGTAATATTGTTCAGGATCATTTATATAAGCTCAAGGGTAAAATGGACATGAAACCCCATTAAAGGAAAAAATGGACTTTTATGACCACATAAGACCAAAATCGAAGTTTGGTGTTATAAAAGCATATAGTGACAAGTATGATGTTTCTTGTTGTTATTTGCCCTTTTATAAACCCTAGATTTGAGCAGATTTTTGTGTTGACTTGTGAGCTTGTAACAACCACTCTAGAGTAACTCATGAGTAAAAATATTTTTAAAATATATTAATATAGTGTGTTATCAAACTTTCTGGAGGTGCCCAAAAGAAATCGGATTCATTTACATATTTGAATGATTTTTACAAGATTAGTGCGCAAATATAATTCTGGACTTTGAGCATAATTATGAGTCCTTCACTACTACAAAAAAGGGCATAGAGCCCGATTGAAAACATGTATAGAGCCTATTTTTACCTAGGGGCTCAAAAGGGGAGGGACTCTATTTGAAAACCAAATAGAGCCCGGTTTGGAAAACAAGGTCTATTCTCAGTTATAGAGCCTGGTTTTCTATTGCGGAACATGGCTTTATGCGAAAATTTGTTTTTTTTAAAAGAATTCATCTATTAAATCAAATTTTGAATAGCAAAAGAAAACCAGTATCATCATTCATCATTGTTATTTTCATCTATTACAAGAAATCCTAGCTATCAAATCTGTATCTTTACTTCCGTCTTTACACCATCCTTCAAACCGCGAATCATCTTGTTCTTGACCTTTCATAGGAAACACATAAGACGCTCTGAAAGCATAATTTTGAAACACAAGGAATTGAATAATAGAGGCAAACTAAAGTGCTAATGAACTCCTACAGACATAAAAGTTCTACATCAAGTCTCAATGAGTCTAAATACGAAGCGTCAAACTAATAAAACCTCCAAATATACCGTCTAAAAATCATACCAACAGACTAGAGAAACATGGTTTAGGAAGAAAAGATACATGTTGCAAGGAAATGTAGATAAGGCAACAAATCTAGTAGTTAGGCAGGAACCACTTACGATAGCAGCCTTAAAGATCATGGACGTGCTCTCTTGTTGCCTTGGGCGGAGCTAGGGGGCACGGTAGGCAAGTGCCCCCCCTCCCACCAAAAAAATTTGTAGTGCAAATTTTTTGAGTATTTGAGATATTTTGTAATTTGCCCCCTCAAAAAACATATTTCTCATTTAAATTGAAACTCAAAATCAGACTTTAGGCAACTTTTATGAATGTTGAGCAGGTTTTTTGTTTGAAATGGTGAAGAAGAAGATGGAGGAAAAAGAAGGAAGAAGAATAGTACAAAAAAAGTAATAAAAAAAGCTAAGTACATTTGTTGTCTTTTGTAGTACAAGACCACGTGGGGTGGGAAGTAAATGTATGTCCTTTGAATCCTTTCTTTTAAATTTTTTCTATAATTTTTCTTAACTTTGTATTTACTGTAATTTCTTTTAAGTTTATTATTAATAAATACATAAATATGAGATGCCACATTAAAATAAAAGAGGGTTATAGACATAATGGATACTAAAAAATGTTAAATGACCCACTTCATGTCTTAGTTATGTCTTTGTCGTAAAAAATATTTGCCCCCTCTCAAATTTTTTATGGCTCCGCCCCTGCTTGTTGCTGCTACACGAAGGACATTTGTATTGTTTGATGTGTTCAGCCCTTACAGGAGTAATCTTCACGCACTTCCCATGGAACCACCTCTCACATATATCACAGCAGATCCAGAATTCATCTGAATCGTAGTTTCTCCACATGCTCCACATAACGTATCCCCGTGCTCATCCTCGTCTTCTTCTTCCTCCAATTCATCCTCCTCGTCATTTCCTTGCATCTTTGCATATTTCAGCTGGGATTCAGATCCTCTTTGGAAGAAACCCGAGTAAATATATTGGAATACATATATTAGCCTTCCATAATAACAGAAAATGAGTCTTAATTTTTTTATAGATGATATATAAGTGTTGCAAATTCTAAAAGAAAAATAGTTTCACTTGTGATTTACTACTAACAGCATGGCCTCAAAGTAACAGGATAACAGGCAAAAAAAAGGTTCTTGACCAGCATAATTGCACTGAATAAGTGAATTGCCTCTCATTAATTTGCATTCATAACCTCTATGTGAGCAAATACTATGGTAAAAGGTGGAACATAAAGTGATCTAATCAGGGTGAACAGAGAAGCATGGTAACTAAACACATCATGAAAACTGTAAACTACTGATGGTTAAGTAGTTAGCCTTATACAACTAAAACTGCAAATATTTCACAAAATCAATAACAAGCACAATACTGAGATGAGATAAGTATGAACAGCAAGTTTTTCTAGCTTGGATTATTTACGAGAAACAGAAGAAATTTGTTTTGCCCTTTTTGTGTTTGACTTGGATTTAGTGCTGCTGTGATTAGAGATCACAGACTTCTCTTCTGGTTTTTTCTTAGAAGATAGATAGAGCCACAACGTCAAAGACTGTTGGGAGATCATTTATCATATTAAAGAGATGTTTCCTGCATCAGAATTAGAAAAAAAAAACTCAATTGAATTACTCATAGACTTGAAAAACCATATGACAATACCTATTTCTTCCACTTCTTATCGGACACTATCATACAAGATAGAAAGAAAAATGCATAGAAGATGGATAAAGCTATCTGCAAACCGAAAATTTAGACCTAAAGCTTTTCACATCCCCACAAACAAAGATATAAATAAACTGATTAGTTTTTATAAAGATGTATATAATGATCGAGTTAAACATACTGAAAAACTATCATTTGTTTCACGTGATTTGTATTACATGGTAATACATTTGAGCCTGCCTAAATAAGAAACACCAAGAAACTTAAAACTATCAACAAAGATATACCTCTCTCATCGTAACAGATTGTCAAGTCATCTTTTTGAACTACGAAACCCGCACTATCTACTATCACTTGTGCAAGGGTTAAGTTAGCCTATGCAGCATGATTATAAGATGATTCAGCATGATTAGTAATCAGGAAAAGATATCGATCATTCTAATTTCACTACACAAGATTGGTCTATAGTATCATTTTCAAAGGTAGTTAAAAAAATCTGTATCCGGGGTTAAAATCTTGAGAGTAACGTGATACCTGTCAATCCTACAACAATGATGATAACCGGTTTCTTTTTGAAAGCTGATGCCCCAGATGAAGACTTGTCAATCTGCAGCTTCTCCATGAACCTGGCAATATCATGTTTCCCTTTACCATTTGGCTAAAATAGGAAACATGTTCAAAATGAAGTAATCCACTAATGCATAGCTAGAGAAAGTTAACTAAACACCTTTTAAACATTAGATAAACCAAAAGAAGGGTTGATGGTTTTACATTGGTTCCAGATGAAGTTGTGGCTTCGGTTTGCATAGCTGATTGACCTTCCTCTGACACTATTATCTTTGACTCTGAATCAATCTCCATCTAAATGACTTTCCTGATTACTACAAAAGAGTCAAATAGTATGATTAGTTGATCATTAAGTTGAAGTTTTAACGAGTTTTCAGAACTCTTACTTTGCTTTTACATTGCATACAAAACAGATAAGGATGTGTTATGCTACAAAGAGAGAAACTGCAATAACTTTCAGCTTTGTTTACTCTTTAAGATCATGCACTATCCACGTCGTAATTTATAGATATGCTTAAAATTCCACCACTATGTCATCCCCCTTACATTAAATGGGGTGTAAACACTTCTACTTTTGACTAGATATGACATAATACGACAATTTTACATATATAAAAAGTTCTATTAAAAAAAAGATTATAGAGGTCTGAAATTTTAAGACTGTTAACCTGCAACAAAAACCAATGGCTACGGTAAAAAGGTAAAATTAGTTTGTTCAACGCATTTTTTACCGTCTCATTAGCCATATCCATATTGCTTCATATATGTCAATACCTATTCTAAACAGTGTTTCGTTCTAGACAGAATCAACACATAATGAAATAAACATATCCTTAATATCTATTAGCTTAAAATCCTGAGAAAAACTATTAAGATTGAACCCACTAAAAAAAAAGGTATCAAGCGATGGGCATAGCCTAAATAAAGGAATAGGTTTTGCACAAAAAATAATCTCTTAAAATGAATAAAGCAACTCGCACAAAATTATGTTGTCATTTTGTAACCATAAATTTATGTCTGCGCATTGCAGAAGCTTGACTTTTTTTTGAGAAAAAAAGTATTTCAACAGATTCATAGCATTAGAGCACAAACAAAGCTTTACAAATAAAAAATTTATATATTAGAAGTACTAGAAAACATTTATGATAGGTAATTCAGGTCTCAAACCCCTATTAAAAAGGGGGATAAATCTTAACAATAAACTTCAACAAAAAACAATAAATTAACCAACAACATCAATAAATTTCAACAAAAACAATAAATTGAACAACAAGAAACAATAAAAAAGGGTATAAACAAACAAAACTTATTTGAGATTCAAATTTAACAATAACATTTATGAGATATTAAGAATGTTAATTGAACAACGACATGAATTGTAGCAATTTGATACCTCTTAATTCGATTAGTCTCTTGTTGGTTTGGTTGCGTGATGAACGACGGGGGCGCTGATGTGCGATAATTGTGATGTGTGACAGTGGTTAAGCTGTTGTGTTACGCTCTGTTCTCGAGTTTAAATTTTAAAGAATTGAAGGGGATGGGATGGGAAGGGCAAGTAAGAGATGATATTGTGAAGAAAGTGGTTATTGCAAATTGTGTTCTTGAGTTTGTATTTTTAAGTAGCAAGGAAAGGATGAGGAAAATAACAAAATTACCAATATACCCTCAAAACTAGATACATTAATTAATTCTTGCTGCTTCCATTTGATGCCAACAACAATAAAGTTCTGATGCCTTTAAATAATGTTGTAATCTATCTTTATAAATCTTGTCTTTCATGTAGTTAGCAGATCATGAAAGTTTTGCGGCCCAGTAATTTTGTGATAAAAGACAATGTATAGTTAAGATACTTGTAAACTGACATACAAGATTATATTTTAAGTTGGCATGTAAAAACCAAAACGTTTATAGACAAACTAGTTCAGCAGTAGTCCACACTTGAAAGTTGCAACTAAACAACAAATATATACTTTCTCAGTCAGATATCATAACTCAAAATGCACCATGAATTCACAATCAGATTAAAATTTTGCTATAGCAATCAGTGAAAAAAGCACATGTCAGCCGGTTAACATTCGTCCAACTGGTGCTAAGAGGAAATAACAAAGCAACACATTTCAGAATCACAACTAGTAATAGAAAACTTAATTCACATTGTACGATGGTACATACCCACCAAAGTCCAGGCGTGGGGCAAGCACAAAAAGAAAATAACTACA